>JASSUY010034161.1:0-22262 GCA_032466535.1 Forpus xanthops
CACATGGCATCCTTGTCTCTAAGTTGGAGAGACATCAATTTGATAGGTGGACCACTCAGTGGATAAAGAACTGGCTGTATGGCCTCACGCAAAGCATTGTGCTCAATGACTCAATGTCCACCTGGAGACCAGTAACGAGTGGTGTCCTTCTGGGACTGGTGTTGGGATTGGTCTTGTTCAACATCTTTGTCAGTGACATGGACAGTGAGATTGAGTGCGCCCTCAGCAAGTTTGCTGATGGCACCAAGCTGTGTGGTTTGGCTGATATGCTGAATGGGACCTTGACATGCTTGTGAGGTGGGTTGATGCCAAGCTCATGAACTTTAACCATGCCAAGTGGAAGGTCTTACAGCTGGGTCAGAGCAATCCCAGGCACAGCTCCAGGTTGGGCAGAGAAGAGATTGAGAGCAGCCCTGCAGAGAAGGGCTTGGGCGTGTGGGTTGATGAGAAAAAGAACGTGAGCTGGCAGTGTGCTCTTGCAGCCCAGAAAGCCAACTGTATCCTAGGCTGCATCAAAAAGAGTGTGAGCAGCAGGTTGAAGGAGGTGATCCTGCTCCTCTGCTCTTGTGAGACCTCACTTGGAGTACTGTGTGCAGTTCTGGTGTCCTCAACATAAAAAGGACATGGAACTGTTGGAACAAGTCCTGAGGAAAGCAACAAGGATGATCAGGGGACTGGAGCACCTCCCATATGAAAAGAGGCTGATAGAGTTGGGGCTATTCAGCCTGGAGAAAAGAAGGCTGTGTGGATATCTCATAGCAGCCTTCCAGTACCTGAAGGGGGACTATAGGGATGCTGGGGAGGGAGTCTTCATGAGGGACTGTAGCAAGAGGACAAGGAGTAATGGGTTCAAACTTAAACAGGGAAAGTTTAGATTGGATCTGTGGAGAAATTCTTTACTGTAAGGGTGGTGAAGCAGTGGAATGGGTTGCCCAGGAATGTTGTGAATGCTCCATCCCTGGCAGTATTCAAGGCCAGGATTGACGGAGCCTTGGGTGGCATGTTTTAGTGGGAGGTATGCCTGCCCAGAGCAGGGGGATTGGAACTAGATGACCTTAAGGACCTTTCCAAACCTAATTATTCTATGATTCTATGATTCTATATTCAAGGAAGGGCAGATCATCAAGACATGGAATAAACCTGTGGAAAGGTAACATGAGGGAAGTTGTGTCAGGTCTGAGGAAGAAATTCTTTACTGTAAGGTTGGTGAGGCACTGGAATGTGTTGCCAGGGAAGTTGTGAATGCTCCATTGCTGGTGGTGTTCAAGGCCGGGTTGGACATAGACTTGGGTGTCATGGTTTAGTGTGAGATGTCCCTGCCTATAGCAGGGGGGTTGGAACTGGATGATCTTAAGGTCCTTTCCAACCCTATTCTATGATTCTTTTATTCTATGATTCTTTGACTGTATAATTTCTGCACCTTGCTGCGGTCGAAGAGCCTGGAGTTCGGGAAACAGCTTGGCTGCACAAAATGTGGCAAACACACCAGAGGCCAATACCTGTTCTATGTGATTCATACTAGGTATTTGATTATCAGTCTTAGAGAGACCACATGAATGCTATAATCACCAGACTTCGTTACTGTGAATGTGGTGAGGCACTGGACCAAGTTGCTCAAAGAAGTGGTAAATGATCCATCCCTGGCAGTGTTCAAGGCCAGGCTGGACAGAGCCTTGGGTGACATGATGTAGTGTGAGGTGTCCTTGCTCATGACAGTAGCAGCAATGGGATTGGAACTATATGATCTTTAAGGGCCCTTACAACCCTGACTATTCTATGATTCTATGATATACTATACAGCACTATTTGTACTCTTTATATAAACAAGTCGAAATGAGTACAACTCTGTACACAGATTTCCAGCAGCCCTAGTAACTGTCACAGAAACTGGTCATGAGAAGAAAAAGTTCTTGGCCACTGTTTCTGAGTTATCATGAGGTACTTAGTAAAGTCTGAAATGCATTACAATGTAGAATAAGAAAAAGCTTTTGAAATGGAAAAAAATTATGTCTTTACATTTAGAAGGCAAATCCCAAATTCAAATGCATTTAGATAGTAACTGAAATGCTACTCTAAGAGCCTAAAATTAGGTTTCCAGATCTATAGTGGGGGCTAGATACATATACCAACACCTCTTTGATTTTCTTGAGTTGAAACATGTTATTAAATTCTAGTTTTAAAAACAAGAGCATAAATGCAGATTTGATGCCACATTTTCAAGCCTATCTATGATCTG
Organism: Forpus xanthops; assembly: GCA_032466535.1. NCBI lineage: Eukaryota > Metazoa > Chordata > Aves > Psittaciformes > Psittacidae > Forpus > Forpus xanthops. The sequence continues at coordinate 2,237 of JASSUY010034161.1, forward strand.
TGTTATTTGGATTTCAAGACAGTTGACAAACCGTTCGATTTTCAGAAGACCCAACTAACACGTACATCAGAAAGGTGGTAAAATCTATGACTTAATAAACCAATTCTTTCATTAATAAACAACTTTATTATTTCCCAATTATTGAACTTACTAGCATCGGGTTTATTCAGAATTTGTCTTATAATTAATGAAAGTTTAGCGCTGATCAAAGTTTTACTCCATAGATAATATTCTGAATGCTTGTCAGGATATTATATTCTCATATTTCTTTCCTTTATTTGATTTTTATTTTTTCCCCAGTCAGATATGAAGTCTGCTACATTGTGGCTAGAGCAAAGTGAAAACCTGATCATTATTTTTTCAACTTACGTTTTCAACTTACATTGAAAAAAATATTTTTATTTATGGTTTAGTTTAATACAATTAAAACCTTTTATAAGGAATTCAGACTCAGCAAGAAATCTCCATGTGAACTAACATATCTAATCTCTCATTACAGTCAATAGAGATGTAATGTGATATTTGGTTGCCTAAACATACTTGCTTAGTGTGATCTGGGGGATAGTGGAGTACTTTGGTTGGCCTCCAGACCCTGTAACAGAACATCTCCTGTATCCTGTGTCCTGTGTACCACACATGTGCATTTTTCACTTTTTCAACACCCTAAATCATTTCAAACTGTAGTCAATACCTAGGTTTAGGAACCTGAATCTCACCTTTATTCAGTGAGTGAAGTCTGGAAAATTAGTCAGGTGACTAAATAAAAGTTTATACTTGAGGCGAATTGAACAACCATCATCTGCATTGGTCGGAACTAGAGAGCTGAGCTGTAGTAAGAGTTGGTATGTCAATAGCCTTAATCAAGATGTAAATACCAGGAACCTGAATGCAGACCTAAGTCTTAAAACTCAGTTTGAATCTCGAAAATCAATTTTCTATTTTTTCTCTCATGAAAATAATGAAAAGCCTGCTTGAATTAGAAAAACAAAATACATATTATTTGGGAAATGTCAAAACTCATCTTTGCATAAAATAATGGAAAGTTCTATTTAGAAACTGACAAATGAAAAATGCCACTGAAAAGTTGGGGGCTATTTCCTTTTTAAAGCACATTTTAGAAAACTGAAATATCTTTGCAAAACATTTTGATGTTGCAAGTTTAAAAAAAAAAAGAAAACAAAAAACAAAAACAAACAAAAAAAAAACCACAAGAACAAACCCCATAACATTTCCCACTGACTTCGTGATCATCAAACTGCCACTCAGTCACTGAGGTGTGCAGCTCTGATGCTGGCATGAATCAGGGGAACCTCAGAGAGAGCTGACAGTGCTGCCAGGACCCTGCAGCTTGTATGACAGTACCTAAGGAGACCTGGGTCAGGACAGGAGAAACATCAGCCAAGCCCACATAGGTATAAAAGAATCCGTTAGGGAGCACTAGTAGCCAGGACAGGCTGGATTAATGGGATGTGGCCAGTTGTATGAGGTTCAACAAGGCAAAGTGCCAGGTCCTGCACTTCGGACACAACAACTCCGTGGAACGCTACAGGCTTGAGAAAGAGTGGCTGGAAAGCTGCTTGGCATAAAGGGATCAGGGGGTGCTGACTGATGGCCCCTGAATATGAGCCAGTTTGTGCACAGGCAGCCAATAATTCCAGCAGCATACTGGCCTGTATCAGAGATGGTGTGTCCAGCAGGGCCAGGGCAGTAATAATCCCCCTGTACTGGGCCACTGGTGAGGATGCACCTCGAATCCTGTTCAGTTCTGGTCTTAGGAGGGGTGGCTGAAGGAAATGGGGTTGTTCAGCCTGGAGAAAAGGAGGCTCTACAACTACCTGACAGGAAGTTGTATCAAGGTGGGTGTCAGTCTCTTCTCCCAACTAACAAATGATGGGACAAGAGGAAACACCCTCAAGCTACACCGAACGAGGTTTAGATTGGATGTTAGGAAAAATTACTGACCAGAAGGGCTGTCAAGCACTGGAATAAGCTGCTCAGGGAAGTGGTGGAGTCACCATCCCTGATGGAATTAAGAAAATCCATGGATGCAGTGCTTAGGGACATGGTTTAGTGGTAGTTAATGGCTGGACTCTATGATCTTAAAGGTCTTTTCCAACCTAAACAGTTCTGATTCTTGGTGTTGGATAAATACAGAGTCTTATTTTAGCTATATAAAACATATGGAACACGTTATCCTTAACCAGATGTTGTCACGTTGCTGCTCCTAAACAAAGTTTTTGATGAGATGGGAGGGCTGTATAGTGTACGATTATATTCTCATGGCTTTTCAGACAACATATTATATACACAACCAAAATTAAAAAACATAGTTCAAATTTAGAATAATGTAATTTTAAGAGTTTAATATCTTTCTATGTTCTGAACTAGATTAGCTGTTCATTTTAGCTATATAGGAGTTTGGTAGAGTAAGAAATTTCACATTTTAAGTTTCATACACCATTGTATCTATGAGATATAACTCCTCATTCATCAAGATGCACCTTTTGCAATTACATTTGTGCAAACACTATCAAAATAAAATATAATTACAATTGTTTTGAACTGCTCTTTAATGTGGGTTAGGTTTTTTTTTTTTTCCAAAGAATTTTGAATAAATGCAGGCTCTTTCATGCAGCAAGTTGATTATATTTTGATTAAAAGTATTTGCAAAACAACTCCAACACACACACACAAAATACAAAAAGCTTTAATCTTGCCTCCTGAGCAAAGCATTTTTATGTCAAAAATCTTCCAAAGATCAATCTTGCCTTAGTAAGAAAAGGGCACTAATAGACAGCAAGCTGAGCATGGTAACAGGTTAAAACTTAAGCAGGGGAAGTTTAGATTGGCTATGAGGAAAAAGTTCTTTACTGTAAGGGTGGTGAGGCAATGGAATGGGTTGCCTGGCAGTGTTCAAGGTTGGGTTGGACATAGCCTCGGGCGGCATGGTTTAGTGGGAGTTTTCCCTGCCCATGGCAGGGGGGTTGGAACTAGATGATCTTAAAGTCCTTTCCAACCCTAACTATAGTACGATTCTATGATTCTATGAGTTGGGCATGTGTGCTGCCACCAAAAAGGTCCCAACAATGTCTAAAACCATCCTAATAGAAGCATGGCCAGTAGATCAAGGGAAATTATTATTTCCCTCTACTCTGGACTTGTTAGACCATATCCAGAATATCACATCCAAGTTTTGGCCCTGCAAAGCACCAATAAACCAAAGTGGAGGTAAGAAGATTTGGGGCTGAAGTACTTGTCCCGCAAGGAGAGACTGAGGGACTTGGGCAAGTTCAGTGTGGAGAAGCACTTTGGAAGCACTTAGCATCTGCTCCTCCCTGCGTACCTCTGAGGAAGTTAGCAAGATGATGGAGCCAACCTCTTCAGAGAGTGAATGACAGGACAATGAGAGACATAAGTTGAAACAAGAGAGACTGAGAGTAGATGCAAGGAAAAACTATTTTTGATGAGTCCCATCAGGCAGTGGAAGAGGCTGCCCAGATTTTCAGTCTCCATTTTTACTGGTTTTTGAGACCAAACTGGATAAACCTCTGAGCAGCCTAGTGTCAGCTCAGAGGTAGCCCTGCTTTAAGTAGGAAATTACTGTGACTTTGATCTCCTAGAAAGTTAACCTTTCTATAAATAGAAGAGGGTTAGAAAGAAGAATGAGCAAAAAAAAGCTAATAACTCAACAGAATATATGCCAAAAGACTGCTACTCTGATAATTATATGCCCAGCTCTGTGTAAGTATGAATATTGTCACTTTTCCAGTGATAGATGAACATGAGGAATTTCTGAGAAGTGGAGAACAAGAGAACTTGAAAATTGTAATTGCTGGAATCACTAAGATGCCCAGATGAACGCTTGGTTAAACTTTCAGCTTGTCAGGAAACGGTTACCCCCTCAAACAGAAACTTTTCATTATTTCCGGAAAAGATCTATATTTTCTCTTGAGGCCAATTTGCACTCTTTTTTCAGCTTGTTAGAGTTAACAGAAATCACAGAACAGATAAATCCTGGAAGAAACAGCAGTATTCTGAGAAATCAGAAAAGATGCAGCAAAGTGAGTCTTCTCCCTCCAATGAGAAGTGTAGAGATGATGAACACTCATCCATGTGGATCACCATGCTACTGGCTAATTTGAGGACACTGAGTCTCTCACTAGTTTTAATCAAAATATCCTTCCCACAGATTAGAAACATTTCTCAATGAAAGTTTAATCAAAAGTGATGCATCTTAGAATGTGAGAGTTAAAAAAAATATACATATATATATATAATTTTTTTTTGCTGTGGGATTCCCAACAATGTGTAAGCAAAGATCCTTCTCCTGAGGTGATCCTGCCCCTTCACTCTGCTCTCATGAGACCCCACCTGGAACACTGTGTGCAGTTCTGGTGTCCTCAACGTAAGAAGGACATGGAACTGATGGAACAAGTTCAGAGGAGGGCCATGAGGATGATCAGGGGTCTGGAGCACCTCCCATATGAAAATAGGCTGATAGAGTTGGGGCTGTTCAGCCTGGAGAAGAGAAGGTTGTGTGGAGACCTCATAGCAGCCTTCCAATACCTGAAGGAGGCTTATAGGGATGCTGGGATGGGTCTCTTCATGAGGGACTGTAGTGATAGGACAAGGGGTAATGGGTTCAAACTTAAACAGGGGAAGTTTAGATTGGATCTGAGGAGAAATTCTTTACTGTAAGGGTGGTGAGGCAGTGGAATGGGTCCCTCAGGAAAGCTGTGAATGCTCCATCGCTGGTGGTGTTCAAGGCCGGGATGGACACAGCCTTGGGTGACATGGTTTAATGGGAGGTTTCCCTGCCCATGGCAAGGGGGGTGGAACTAGATGATCTTAAGATTTTTTCCAGCCTTAACTATTCTATTATTCTATTCAATGATTCTGTGAAATAATTTGTTATCTTTTACTTTCCAGCCTTGGTCTTTTCACCTTCTAATGTCCTAATAAGTCATACTCAGATGTGAAGAAGCTCAGAATTTGCCAGGTCAGTCTCACCTAATTGTACATAAAAAAAAAAAAAAAAATTTACTTTAATCTGATCTCACTTGGCAGTTAGTATTCTTGTGGCTTGCTGCCACCAGAGACAGGCTACAAGCTGGGAAGAGTTCTTTTCTCTTGCCCAGGAATACGTGATCTGTCAGCCAAAGGGGCCAAATTTAGGTCTGGTTAAGTATCCGCCCAGTTTATCTTCCAGAAACCCATATACTACATCAGCTTTTGCTTTGTCTCCATAATTATATTAAGTTCAAAATAGCTTTGATAGTGCTAAAAAGATCTTGAGTTTAGTAGACATTATGCTGACCTAAATTTTTTAAACATATATTCTATGTTTAATATTCTGTTAAACATTTTACCCAACATTGATTGAGTCCCCTCCAGTTGTATAGCTATATGATCCCTTTCTTCTCATAAAATACTTCAGCATTTGGTTTGACAAGCATAAAAACCTACAGTCCATCTCCCCATCACTTACATGATTGCTCAAGCAGTCTCCAGCAAGCACCTACAACGAGCACCTAAGAGAATACAGTAAAATTTATATTTTTTAGTGCCTCAATTTCTCTCAAAAAAAGGGAACCTTTTGAGACTTTGAAAAGAATCAGAATTCAGAGAAGATGGATGTATTTGGCTTCTTTGATCAACAACCATTGGAGAGACGAGAATCATCCCAATTTTTAGACTTCTGCAGAGCAAATAACTGCATCCATTTCACAAAGGCTGTAAAACAGAGGACCGCTTTTGGGACTGGTCTCTCAGAAAGCTTTGTTCAGTTTTTTTGATTAACTTTCTTAGTATTGTCTTCAATTTTCTCCCAGGTCATTGTACAGAGATGATTTTAAATTAATTTGGCTAGTTCTTCACTGAGTTTTTTGGCTTTATGTTCTTCCTGGGAGCCTTGAAAATACCTGTCAATTCTAGCAAGGAGGCCTTGAAAGATGAATGTGACTTACAGTCATTCCTGGGCCTTTGCAGCTGTTACTGGCAATCTATCACAGAGTTTTCTGGGTTGATAACACCATCAGAGTCTACTAAAAAGGAAATCTATTTCATCTGAGACAGTGGATATCTTTGCTAAGTTGAAGCAGGTCTTCACTTTGCCATAGGGGTATTTTGTGCTCTGTTTAGGGAGGAATGGACTTTACATTTTAAACTCCCCAAATACTGTGAAATACTATACTAGACCAGACAGTTTTTGAGTTTGAAAAGTTTTCACAAACCCTATAACCAATGACTGCTTATATATGCATTTCATTCAACATTTAAAGGTGGCTTCAGAGATGGATTATACAGTACTGAGGAAATGAACAGTTATGAATAGTAACTGCAGAACACCATAACATCTCTGCAGCCAGTTGCCTTTGAAGCAAGATATCCATTGCTGCATTTCAGAGGGGATCTTCTGTAGCCTACAGGTTCTTGAGAAAACAGTGCATCATAGAATAAATGCAAACAATGTTTACAGTGACTAATGATGTTACTGATTTCTCTGTCAATCAAATGATATTTTCCCTGAATTTGCATAAATTTAAATGCTGGGGCAAAACTTGTTTCATTCTATTTAGATTTCTGGAATTATATTTGCATCAAATTGGCTTAGAAGACAGGATGTGTGGCTTTGTAATGAACAATAGCAAAGGCCCTGTTGCTTTACTTACATGGGAATAACTGAGCATATGAAGGTTTTTGGTAACCAGGTATAATTCACAGACAGTGTATAGATCACCTGTTTATCAAGTTAAAAAAAATAAAAACATTATCATTTGGTTTGAAGTATCAATGCTATTCTCTCGCTTGACTTTCCACATGGACAAATTGCTTTAGAAAGGTTTTAACAGAACAGCTCATGATGTCAAAAGTTTGGAACTATTACCTTATAACAGGTGAAAACTGCTTCAAATCTCAGCTCCTGCTTAACGTACTATGCTGGCAATGTGCGCCTGCTTTGGTACAGCTTCACCCACCTTGGACCTTGCCCTAGGAGCTCTTTCAAAAGAAAATGTATAAAAACATTTCTGGAAGCTTTCTACCTATGTTATCACACTTTGTGTTACAGACCAATGGTTTGTTAAACCTGTTCTTTTTTAAACCCAAGCCCTGCTAATTATTTTATAGTTTTAATTCATTTAACACTGAAAAAATTAATAAAATGTAGAAAATTGAAAAGCTTCTTTAACCTTTGGGTTGTTCTGTAATATAGTCACACCTGCTGCCAAAACACAGCCTTATTAATGCTCATCCAGTGTGCTCATTTTGCAAAAGGAATGACAAAAGCAAGCCCTAATAGGCGGTGGATGTCCTAAAGAGCACAGCTCTGTCATAAAGGCAAAAGGTTCCTGAAACCACCCAACAATGGCAGATATTAGATGGCATCATCTATACTACATTCATATAATCAGACTTTGCAAATGGATAATAATACCTTCTTTATCTTCCTGGGTTTTTTTTCAGAGAGGGACACTGAAGCTGAACCCCGTCTTTCTGACTTCAAGGAGCTCTGGTTTTTGTTCTCATGCTGGGAATTAGTCACAGCAAGTCACCTCACCACAGATAATGAAACAGCATGAATGATCTCTGTGCTCGCAAAATCTTGGAGTGGATTTTCCTGGAAGCCATGCTGACGCACATGAAAAACAACAAGGTGCTTGGTGACAGCCAGCATGGCTTCACTAAGGAGAAATCCTGCCTGACCAGTCTACTGGCCTTCTGTGATCGGGCTACAGAACTGATGGACAGGGGTAGAGCAGTTGTTGTCACCTACCTGGACTTGTGCAAAGCGTTTGACACTGTCTCACATGACATCCTTGTCTCTAAGTTGGAGAAACATCAATTTGAGAGATGGACAACTGCGTGGATAAAGAACTGGCAGGATGGCCTCACGCAATGCGTTGTGCTCAATGGCTCAATGTCCAGCTGGAGGCCAGTAACAAGTGTGTCCCTTAGGGATCGGTGTTGTGACCGGTCTTGTTCAACATCTTTGTCAGTGACGGGATTGAGTGCGCTCTCAGCAAGTTTGCCAATGACACCAAGCTGTGTGGTTTGGTTGATACATTGGAGGGAAGGAATGCCATCCAGAGGGACCTTGACAGACTTGTGATGTGGGCTGAAGCCAACCTTATAAAGTTTAACCATGCCAACTGCAAGGTCTTACACCTGGGTTGGAGCAATCATAGGCACTGCTACAGGTTGGGCAGAGAAGAGATTGAGAGCAGCCCTGAGGAGAAGGACTTGGGGTGTTGGTCAATGAAAAAATGAACATGAGCCAGCTTAAGGTCCTTTCTAACCCTAACTATTCTATGATTCTATGATCTCAAAAACTAGAAGTGATGAAACTGAGGAGTTAAATTGAATAAAGGTGTTTTAAAATAGTGGTATTGGTTTGTATCCCTTAAAGTTTTTTAGCCTGGCTCTATTTTCAAACTGACTGGAAAACAGAAAAATTAACAAATAAGATAGCTTGATAAGATGGATAGAGAGTTAAAATATATGAAATTTTACATGGTCCAGGGAAAGACCTTATGATATAACTTTATTTCGTGTCTTAAACTAGGAACCTAAATATCTGGGGAATTATATTTAAACGGTCTGATTTTCTGGTGTACTGCAATCCCCATGAATCTGATGCAGATCAAATTTAAGGGAAATTTATATATATATATATATTTCTATATACATGTATATTTACATTATACATTACATATATTTATATTATTATTATAAAATAATAATACAGGATAGTAAATTCAGATGATTGAAGCATGAATATTTTGAGTATGACTCATTGTTCTGGAAGGGTAAAGCATCACATTTCCTATGCATCACTTTCCAATTACACGTACCTAGATCTTAGTGTCAGCTTCTTTTATTAACCTGATCTAGCTATTGTGAGGCTTAACCTACTGTCACAAGACACAATTTAGAATGCTACACAAAGTAAGCATGCAACTTCTGACACTCATAAAACCAGATTATTTGTCACATATCATAAAAAAGTAACCCAATCAGGTTTCTGATACAAAATTTGTAAGGACACATGTCTGAAAAATATTATTACTCAAATTCAGAAAATAAACCTCTAAGAAAAACAACAGCCAACGGTAAAACTCAATTAATGAATGGAAAATGGAGCCTGATAAAGCAGAAAAAGAAAAAAACATACAGAGAAGCATATAGAAACCACCAGAATTTTGCTTACTAAATAATGAGAAGGTAGAATCAACACCGTGAAGAAAGATATGCAGAAGATGTAAGAGGGAAATATTATCAAAGGTAAGGAAAGAAAGCGTTTAGGACTGAACTACTCAAATAGCACACCTATCATTGTATGTTTCAGGAATCTATTATTTGTATAGATACCATATATATTAGCATCATATATTTTTCATAAACATTACAAATATTATCAGCAGTTATAGATTAACTATGGATATAAATAGAGATTTTTCTTCTGACCATAAGAAAAATCTATTGGGAGCTATGAAGCTTCACAACTCCATTGTACTTAATGAAGTAATTATAGTACCACTAGAAAGTAAGTTTTGCTTCAGTAACAGCCTTGAAAGTAGTTAAAGAAACAAAAGCATGTTTCTGGCTTCAACTCAGTGTTTACTTTACACAAATGTCATTGCTTCACTGTGCCATTATCCACCAGTAGCATACACCATTACTGGAACAGTTCTCATTCCGCTAATGTTACTGCTTAACGAACATATTAAGATGCTGGTTTTTTTTTTCATATGGGAGCTATCCATTCATCTTTCGCAAGTAATTACATTACCAGTAATCCTTTTAAAAGGCTGTCTTTGCTCAGTTGCTTTGCCAATAGCTCTAAGCTTGGTTATATGACAATCCCACTTACAGTGTATGAACTGACACAGATGAACCAGCTAATATGCTGATGCGCTCTGGTCAGCGACAAACTGCAGAACTGCATCGCATCAAAAGAAACAAACTCTCTTTACAAAACCCCTAATAGTTTTATTTATTACTGAAAATTGTAGAGGGAGTAAAGAATTACTTACCTGGAAAATAGCACGTTTTTTTTGTACATTTTGCAAAGAATGACAGTTATCGAAAAACTGTTTTTTAAGAGCTCCAGCGTTCATGATGATATAAAAATGCAGCCTCTGGCTATAATATAAGCATTTCTTTCATGAAGGACAAAAGCAGTGATATGAAGATATGCAGTAGAGGCTGTATCATAAAATACTCTAATTTGAAGACCTAATAATGACAGCACATTCAGGCTAACAAATTTTGCTAAATGCTCAAAACTGTCTGAATTAATTCTGAAGACTACTTCCCACACTGCGAATGATGTCAAATCTATTAACAAATAAAACCTGCTAACCTGAATACTAACACTGTACTTTTCTACTAGAGAGCCTAGCTCCTGAGATGGTGATTAAAAATAGCAAAATAGCAACTGTCACTGTATCAGTCAGTGAATGCATAGATGATGGAGAAGGCAGTGTGCAGAAGTGGTTTTGGACCAGAAAGCAGCAGTACACAGAAATGTTGTGAATAAATTAAACCAAAAAATAAGCCTCAGGCTGATGTGTTTGAACTTCACTGGAAACATTCTTCATACATATTTAATTGGTCCATCGAGACTGTGACTGTTCTGGAGATGTTCCAAGCATTATTTCCATTCCATTAGTATACTTGCAGTATGTGTACTCCTTAACCCAAAATGATTGATTCCATAAATGTCTTCCCACTTACTGACCTGAACTGTAATTGAGGTTGTATATAGATTAAAAGAGTGCATGTTTCTTGAAACCAGCCAAAATATACTGTAGTCACTGAAACAGCTTGTGGCACGGGAAGTGGTATTTCTAACAGAAGACACTAAAACACTACTTCAAAGAAATGTTTCAGGTAGGAAGACCCAGAAATTATACAATGGGTTGAAAAACTCTGCTAAAATATCATTTTAAAAAAAAGTTTAATTCTAAGTACAAAGTCCCACCTTTCTGAAACATAATATAATCTTGTCTTGAAATATTATTATCACATACCAGAAACATTTGTCTGTGCTTGCATCTTATAAATTAATTTGCTGTGGGAGAAAGTATAAATTTTTTACATTCCATAAAAAAAATTCAGATAATTTTATCAACTCAGCTGCAGGCAGGGGAAAATCTGAATGTTCTTAAGGTCTTATTCAAACAAAGAAAATGCTGTTAAGTGTAAAATACACTGGTATGAACCAAAACTTTCTCTGTTCAAGTTATTAAACACAAGTGTGATTAAATTACAGCAGCTCAAAACTTGAGTAAGACACCTTGAGGAAACAATCTTGAAGATCTCCATAAGCACTGCCTGGCTTCTGGGTTAATCTGAAAACTACATAGAGTCTTAAACTCTTACTACTTCAGACATTAAAACTAAAATCAGTTCTATCGTAGTTTAATGAATAACAGCTACATTCATAACACACTTCCTTACAACAGACATGTGTTCATGCAGCTTGGTCAAGCTTGTATCAGACATAGGAAGAATCCCTAGGAAACACTTTTATTCTTATTATACTTATAATGTTTAGAAATCTGAGTATCATAGAATCATAGAGTCATAGAGCCATAGAATAGTCAGCATCATAAAGGACCCCTGCCATGAGCAGGGACACCTCCCACTAAAACATGCCACCCAAGGCTATGTCCAACCTTGCCTTGAACACTAGCAGGGATGGAGCATTTACCACTTCCCTGGGCAACCTGTTTCAGTGCCTCACCACCTTCACAGTAAAGAGCTTCCTTATATCTAACCTAAACTTCCCGTTTAAGTTTGAACCCATTACACCTTGTCTTATCACTACAGTCCCTGATGAAAAGTCCCTCTCTGGCATCCTTTTAGGCCCCCTTCAGATATTAGAAGGCTGCTATGAGGTCTCCACGCAGCCTTCTCTTCTCCAGGCTGAACAGCCACGACTTTCTCAGTCTATCTTCATATGGGAGGTGCTCCAGACCCCTGATCATCCTCGTGTCCCTCCTCTGGACTTGTTCCAACAGTTCTCTATCTTCTAGTCTTGAGAACACCAAAACCGCACACAATACTCAACTGGAGTCTTACAAGAAAGGAGGAGCAGGATCACCTCCCTCGACCTGCTGGTTACGCTCCTTTTGATGCAGCCCAGGATATGGTTGGCTTTCAGGGCTGCAAGCATACACTGCCAGCTTATGTTCATTTTCTCAACAACCAGAACCCCCAAGTCTTTCTCCACAGGGCTACAGAATAGTGCAGAGAAGCTTAGACAAGAAAAGTGGGCCTGCCTTTGAGAGAAGATTCATCCTGAGACCAAATGGATTAAAAATGGCATTGCCATTGCATGTGATTTCATCGTCCAGATTCTCCATAAGAATTATATTCAATTTAAAGATGTTTCCCACATAAATTCCAGCTCTTTCAGCTCAATACATCATTTAAAAGTCAAATAAGAGACTTCCAGCTTGTTTACTGTTATTGAAAATATTGCTTCACTCTATTTCCTTGCCCAAGACCTATGCTTCCTGCATTATGCCAATTGGCCTCAAATATTTGAATAAATGAGGTCAGGTCAAAGCATGCAAATATCTGGAAATTGAGCATGTGTCAAGGGCCATGTTTTTTACTGGCACGTTACTTTTGTGAGCAGCAAATCTGCATTTGTAGATGAGGAATTTTGCTTATTGCTGGGCCATTTTTCTTTTTAAAATCCTAATTCCAGACACTATCCTCCCTGGGGCAGAGTTCACTTGCTCTTGGGCTGCATGATATTGGCACAATGGAGGGCCCAAGTGAGAGCATTTTTAATAGCTGGTTTGAAACAATGGCCATGGGTTGTTGTTCATAAGAAATTAATTTACTCAAAGTTAGAAGTTTGTAATTTGTTTCAGTTTATAGTAGAGATACCTGAGGGCAATTCATTTATCTAAGTTCCAATGATTATGTATAAATTCAAACACAAATTAAAACCAACCTATCTAGATGAAAAGTAACCATCCAGAATGAGATAGAAAAGAAACAGAAAACAAATATCCTGCATGTTTTACACATCATAGAGCTTGCCAATGTACAAAAAGAAGAAAGGCCCAGGAGCTTTTATTTGAAATAAAAATATAGCAACAATATTCTCATTATGTTGTGCAGCCTAAAATAGATACAATTTTTATTAAAATAACTGTCAAGAAATTCTTTTAATTTTACATCCCTACTCATTTTTTAAAGTAGAAAAGCAAGTAAGAGAGAAAAGCAATGTTCCTTTCATCTAACTGGAGTTTTTATACAAGGACCAATTAATCATATGTACGTTGATACATATAGTTATGTTAAGCACATCCTCCAATATAATTTTTAATTAAGTTTTCATTTTTATTGAAATAGCTCTATTCTGATAGAGGCCATGGGGTATAAAGAAGGGGACAGAATGGGATAGGGTATGGTCTGGCATTTAAATACTTTCCTGCTCCATCTTTAGGTCCAGTCTTTGAAAAACACAGAGTCTCGTCATTTTTCTGTTAGCTCCAAATAACTGAATTTTGATGTAACAAGCTATTTTTCTCCCTTCTTTCAAAGCATAACCAGTCACAGAGTAACCCAGTATCAGTACAGCCACATTCTAGTCCTGTGCAGTACTTTGGATCTCAAACTGTGATGTCACTCGAACTATAATTATTGCTCTTTGTTTGACTGCACCAGTAGAAGGGGTTGATACAGTGAAGAGTTCTGCTAAATTCTATTTGTAAAATTCTGTTGATGCTCGAGGCACAGCAGAGGTTGTGTCATCAAGGACTATCAGGAAACTAAGAGGAATAAAACTTTTTTTAATGAGACACTCAATGGATGACAACTGCTACAACAAAACCAGTGGAAGAGTATCAATCTCATGTAAAGTGTCCACAGGGAAAATGTTCTCAGTCCCCACTGTTAAACAATCCTGTTAACATCAGTAGAGCAGTTTCACTGTTAGTGCTTCCAGTTACACATGAAATCCAAAGGCCCCAAACCCATGTAGTTTCCAAACTGTTTTCCTCTGGATATTTTTCAGAATGGCCTCTTCATATGGGTCTGAAATCCATGGAACACTTTGCTTGCAGTATTTCTTGCATGCTAAAAAGTTTTGTACTTTTGTATACTCCTATTGGTTTTCCAGATCAGAATGTGTAAATATTCAATATTTATGGGAATATTCATATGGCTTCACTAAGAGCAAACTGTGCCTGACAAATCTGCTGGCAGTGTAAAGAGGAGTTACAGCATTGCTGGTGAAGAGAAGAGCAACAGATGCCATCCTACCTGGACTTGTGCAAAGCATTTGACAGTCCCACATGACATCCTCAGAGAAGCTGTGGCTGCCCTACCCCTGGCAGTGCTCAACGATGGGTTGGACAGGGCTTTGAGCAACAGGGTCTAGTGCAAGGTGTCCCTGCCCATAGCAGAGGTGTTCGAATTACATGATCTTTAAGGTTGCTTCTAACACAAGTCATTCTGTTATTCTGTGAGAAAGTTGATGAGTCAGGATTTCAGCTAAGTACATCACATCAGCAAGCTCTAAGGCACAAATTTAAACATGCCATTATGGAGAAATACAATTTTAAAAAAGCACTCCAGCATTCCAGGAAGGGAAATAATTTAATTGCTTTAATCATCACATTTATTTTACAAAACTGAATTGATTCTTGGACTCCAGCCATGACAAAGTCTATGAATCTGGCTGTGAGCACAAGAAACTGAAGCACTCATTTTCTGATCTCCATTGAACTCTGTGGGCTTTCATAGTGCATGTCTTGCACAAAAACACTGGCTGAGCCTGTGTCTTCTCTATGCAGCATCAATTTGTTTGATGGAGTCTATAAAGTTTTCCCCCAGAATCTTGAGTTTGAGTCAAAATAACCATGTTCTGGGTATGATTTTACTGAAGCAAAGATACAAGACAGTTAATTTCTACCTTGATAATCTGAAATCAATCTTTCTGCTGAATGAATAATAGTCAACAGTGTGCATGCCGATCTAATTGCAATACTTGGAACTTCTGTCTTGGGGAGGCTGTGACAATTATCTGATTATATAGTTATAATTTTTCAGCATTTTTAATGCCCTCATGATGACATAAAGTGTATTATGTGAAATCCTGCTTTTAAAGAGGATCTAGAATGAAGCCTAGGCTACCTGTAAATGCCAAAGATAGAAAAAGATGTTTTTGCTAACAACAAATAGATTTACATCATGAAAGAGGAGGCAAGGGAAAGCACTTAAGCAGAAAGCAGGCACTGAGAGGACAAGCAACCACATCAGTGATTCTGCTCTTGTGGAAAATCTTGTACAGGGCATGAGTAGAGGCAGAGGTATCTCCTGCTCAAACTGCGGAAAGGGGAGCGAAGGTGCTAAAAGAGGACTTGCTGCAACACCCCTTCTACACTGGCTCTGTGCCTGAACTCAGAATTGCAGCTGCCTATTTCAAAGAAAAGACCTTTGAAACCGATAAGGAAATGTTTCATTTAGGAATTAGAGCTTTGCAGGTTTTGGCATATTATGTGATTTTCTGAAAGTATTTTCATTTGGAAGCACAATTATTACTGAAATATTGCAGGCACTGCACTTTAAGAAGCTTTATTAAAGCTACACATGGAATAACATATTCTTAGCAATTGTTCATGATATACCTCTTGCTCACTAATGGGGATAGAATAAAACACACTTTTTAAAAGAGGTGAAGATGGGTTGCCATATCCATGCAATTGCAAAGGCTATACTTAGGTATCTAGCAATTATGGAGGAATAAACCCAGGCTATTTTTCTAACAGGCTATCAGCTATTGAATTGCAAGTAGATACCAAATATTAAATCAAAAAGCTTAAACAGGCTGAGGAAAACGATATGCTATAAAATACATATGTACTACATAGCTCAAAGTCTTTAAAGCCAAATTAAAGGTGAAACTGCAGTCTGTGGGTCCAATCTAAAACCCCACGGTAGCTAATGAATTGATCCTTTCTCTCTTCAATATAACTACTCTTCAGACAGATCACTCTATGAATCTTTTTTTACACCCCAGGACATGAAATGCTTGCACCCTAGAGCTCAGCAGAGGAATGGTGTTTGTGTAGGGCTGTTAGGAGCTTCCTTCCTCTCTGCCGTTGCTATCTCAAGTCTGTGGCTTTGTGCTCAAATGTGCACACTCATACGAGTGGAACCCTGCCATGCTACCCTCACTCTCCTCTCTGCCAGCCCTGCTCTTACTCATGCAAATGTAAGTAAGAAACAATGTATGCTTTTGTTTCATCTATAGGAGTCTCCATCAGAAAAGGATAAATAGGAAGAAGCTATTTTATGTAACTTGAACAAGACAAATAACAAACCTAATCTTCATTCTAAAGTGATTCACAATTGCAGCAACTTTTTGAATCTGAGATTTCAGAGCTCCCTAAACTTGATTTTTCTCTCCTTTAAATGCTTTTCCTTCTGAGAAAAAAACTGAGATGAGGGATTATTTATCTCACTATTCTTCCTACTACAAATAGCATGGTGGAGAATGCATGATACAGCCTTTCCAAATATAGACTAGCACAGGCAAGATATGAATTTCTTCCTTGATAGATGAGACAGATTGGAAACTTTCACATGCACTCCCTCACATATGGCTACATTCTCTCTGCTCATGTATAAGTAACATCATGCAAAGCATCAACCTCTCATGCAGCGCATTACTAGTCCATGAAGAACATGCTCCTGTGGGCCACAGAGTGGCCTGTGGACTGACTGTATTTCCCAAGATGCTCCTATCTCCTTGGCTTTTCCTAGAAAACCCGAAGGTTGAGACAGGCCATGATATTAGAGCAGAGAACACTATCTTGGAACCCAACCACATCACAGCTGACTTAGAGCCCCAGATCTGCCTTGCCCTTTCCCTCTTGCTTCTGCATACACTAGTAGCATTTTAGGCTATTGATGTGTTGGAGGAAGAGACAAAGGGAAGAGTTAAAATGACAGGTGTGTTTTGTTAGGGACTGGAGTGATTGCTTGTGCTGGAAATCAGTGGGGAGGCAGGAGCATCTTACAGGAGGACTGAATAACACTTCCAGATGAAAGAAGTGCTCTCTGGGGAAAGCATATTGATGGGAGAAGCCTGACTTACTGACACTGGTTTTCATGCACCAAGAAGTCCCAAAAAATGGGTCAGTCATGTGGCTGTTGATCTTAACCATTCTGTTAAGTCTTGACCACTGTTATTTTTCCACAGTGGACTGTAAAAGCAATTTGTCATCAAAATGGATATTCCTTAGGACATGAACCAGAGAGTTCATGCAGGATCAAACAGGTTTAAACAAAGAACTTTTGTGCGACTATTTTAGATAATACAGCATTTTCACATATATACTGCATTTTCAAATATAGCATAGGATGCTTAAATGAAAACTGAAAATGAGTAGAAATCTTAAACAAGTACCATTTTTATAAAGTAAGGCCAGTGGTCTGAATAACAGTAATTTACTTCCAACATTTTTTCATGTTAACCAATTGCAATCTTACAGCATATTTTACCAAGAATATCCAGTACAGAAATTAAATGCTATCAAAAGCATATTAGTCATCTCTTGACAAAAGGTAATCATACTCCTTGACTGCCAGACTAAATGAAACAATCACTATCCATCGGCGTATAAATATAACCCCTCACAATACATTTAACAGTGTCTGCCCAGATTAGTAGTCAGATTACTCAATACAAATCCTCTTTGGATGACTTTCATGAATATTTTGTATTGAGGCTAAAAGGAATGAACTTATCAAAATGGAAGTTATTCACTTTGGATATTACATATGAATACAAGATTTACTAAGAGCAATAATATTGTCAAATATTTTTATAATCTTTTATACTATTTAAAATGAAATCTGCCTCATCTTCTATATGATTCAGTGGTCAGTATCTTGTCACAAGATAAATTACTTAAATATGAAAGCATGAACAGATGAACTTAAAAACTTCAATATAACAACAGAATAATCTATGTGCGTCTATATGCATTATATTATAGATATAATTATTTATTGCATTTGTGGGACTGCATCACAAAAGCCATTACTCAAACTTAATGAAAGGGTTGTTTTTTTTGTTTGGATTAGTATGTAATTTAAGTTGACAAAGCTATAATGTCTAATTAGTTTTTCCCAGTGCAGCCTATAATGAAAATTATGGATGTTTTAAGAAGCTGCCTTTTGAAACCAATTTATGAACTACATTCATACATGTGAAAAGAACATAATTGTCCAGTATGCATTCATCATCTTGACTATGAAAGCACAGAATATGGAAATACAACTTATCAAAGCAAATGTTTAAAAGGTGCATAACAGAAAAACCTCCCAAAGAAATTATTTCTGTGTGGGAGATGTTACTATCTATGTCATAACGAAATTTATTCTATTTCCAGGGTACAAAATATTGTACAACTAAGAATCCTACACAAACCCATGTATAACAGAGTCCTCTATAAACACATGTATATGAACAAT
This sequence comes from Forpus xanthops, assembly GCA_032466535.1. Lineage (NCBI taxonomy): Eukaryota > Metazoa > Chordata > Aves > Psittaciformes > Psittacidae > Forpus > Forpus xanthops. Next base: position 20,747 of record JASSUY010034161.1, read on the forward strand.
TAATTTGAATAAAAGCTTTTAAACCTATATTACTAACTTGCTAAATCAAAGTACTGTGATTACTAACATGTTTCTGAGCATGTATAGTTTGATATTTTATTAAAGTCTGAGACAGCTTATGGAAATACATGCTATAGATTATCTAGTTTTCAAAGTCAAACACAGCAAACATACAAAATCACAAATTTACACTTCATGTTACTTTACTTCTCCATGTTGGTCTGTGCTTTGTATTACTTCAGACAGAAGTCCTATGTCAAAGACACATTATTGCACAGATGAAGACTGACCATTGTATATACATACAATGAATGTCTAGCCAGGGACACGATGGAAATGGATTCCAGTCTGCTACTTGCATATTCAAGTGTTCAGCTAGTATATATTATTCTGTCACCCTGCCTGCAATCAGTATTCAGCTGCACAATTCACTGTTATCTCTACACTCCCCCATTTTGGTAATCTGCCTTTGAATATCAATTTTCTCTTCCCTGGTTACACAGATGTCAGCAGCTCTTTTTCTCTCCTCCAGTAAATCCACTTCTTTTAGTTGATGTTCTGTTTTTCCCTATACAGGTAAAATTTCATCTGAAGAACTCTTTATGTCTTGCTCATTATAATTCCCCCCCTCCTCTGTTAGGAAAGTTTTGAGGACTAGTGTTAGAACAGATTGCCAAGAGAGAGTATTCAGGTCTTGAGACCCCACCAACCAAACTGCATATAGAGCTAACCAAACTGCTCAGAGATGTCCTGGTGGATTTATCCAACTACTATACTTGATTCTTCACAGGATATGGCAGGCCACCATAGAAGACACTGCAACAAGGAGATAGTGATTTCAGGTACCCACTAAGCAGAGGTTAACCACTGGCCTTGGCAGCAGAGACCTATGCATTAACATGGGTGATGACTGAGCACATCCTGTGGCATTAGTGTGCGCTGCTTTTAACACCACTTGTATGTACTGCTAGTTAGAGCTTACTCCTGCACAGATGTGTGAGCCCATAATGTTCTCAGCAAACCTTGGTGTACTGTCTAGAAAGCTCCACATTGCACAGGTTTGTTCACTTGGAAAAATACTATAAAAGCAGACACCCCATTACTATTTACTAAATGCATTTTAAGTAATTTTTCATGAACTCTCTTAAGATTATTCTCTTCCATTTGCAGTATTTTTTTTAATGTATTTGTCTTTCCTTTGTCTTAAGAAGTTGTTCCCTTTTAAAAAAATCTTAAAAAGAGACCTTTAGTGTAGATTTGACTTATTCCATGTTCCAGGGTAATAAAAAATATTTATAAAATAACCAGTCACCTTACATGGTAGTTGTCTCTCTCTGCTTCCTATAATACCTAATATTAATAATAACTACTGTTCTTTATTTTCCCATTTATTCAACTTATCACTAATTACTGCCATTGGCTTCTCATCAGTCTTGTCCAAGATCTTCATTGGCTTAAAGTTTTTTTTTTTTTGCTTCTTTGTTCATATGCCAGTCCTCTTATGAGATATATAATT
>JASSUY010034161.1:31125-45154 GCA_032466535.1 Forpus xanthops
CCTGGAGAAGAGAAGGCTGCGTGGAGACCTCATAGCAGCCTTCCAATATCTGAAGGGGGCTTATAGGGATGCTGGGGTGGGACTCATCATGAATGACTGTAGTGAGAGAACAAGGGGTAATGGGTTCAAACTTCAACAGGGGAAGTTTAGATTGGATTTGAGGAAGAAATTCTTTACTGTAAAGGTGGTGAGGCACTGCAATGTGTTGCCCAGGGAAGTTGTGAATGCTCTATCGCTGGCGGTGTTCAAGGCCAGGTTGGACGTAGCCTTGGGTGTCATGGTTTAGTGGGAGATGTCCCTGCCCATGGCAAGGGAGTTGGAATTAAATGATCTTAAGGTCCTTTCCAACCCTAACTATTCTATGATTCTATGATTATAAATATTTCAAGAGGTTTTATTCAACTTTCAAATATTCTCCAGATGCTTTCTCGGAAGTACTTATTATATTTGTTAGAAGGATGCAATCTGCTGCTTTATGACCAATTACTAGAGTAGCATGTTTCATAAGACTGACATTCAAGAATGAGACATTTTCTGAGGAAAATGGCAAGATGAAGCAGAAAATGTTCCTTCTGATACCGGACAGTTGGTCTTACATCTCCCAGCTTTGGCATTTATTTAAAGTCATATCATCAGATCAATGTCAGGTCGGTTGCAGCTAAATTGGCTGAAGGAGAAATAGTCACTAAAGGGATGCATTCCATAAAGAGAAATACAATTACCTTTTGTATTTGAGAAATCAAATTAAATTTCTGGTTTGGTCAAGGACAGTCACTGTGAAAAATGACTCACAGAAGGAAAGCACTCAACACTGCTCTAGTGTAAACAAGTTTTAGATAAGAGCACCAAAACCGCATTGCTACTGTTATAATAATGTTTGTAGAAAAAAATGAAAATTTGAATTTTATTTCCACAACTTGGTATAAAGAGATGCATGAGTGTGTATTTTTGCCATTGTCTTTGTATTTCACAGCACAATTACTGGCCAGAAAACACTTCTCTCTATGTAAGTGGACTATATGCGAAAACACTGCTGATACTCAGGAATGAAACTGAAAATCTTTTCAATTCTCCCAAAAAATTGTATCGAAGAAACTCTATTTTCCTTCCTGCAACTGGGGAATTTAATTGATAAGAATGAGTATTGTAAATTCTAGAAGTTTTCAGGAATTCTAAGGATGCTATAGTCGGGCAGGTCCAAGAGCGGTTTCCCATGGCAAGTGCGTGCATGTTGCTTTTCTTCATGCAGCACATCTTTCCTCATCAAAAGAACTCATCAATATCTTTTGAAAAGTCTCAACACCGCTTATGTGTTTCTGAAAATAATGCGTTTTTATCTAGAGAATGGGGCTAAATCAGGTTAAGGTAATTATATTTCCTGAAGAAAGTCAGAGTGTGAAGTCAACGAGAGCTAATGCATACCACTGAGGGCATACACTCCCTTTGCTGTTATGGGCTTTTAGGTAAGAGCTATATATAGGTGTCCCACTAATTACACATCAATTCTTTATCATCTCTGTCTTCCACTACTGTACTACATCATGGTTATCACATACCAAACCAGGAAAACATTTAGTAGTCAGTCAGTAAAAGTTTGTACCCATCATTTTTGTCTTCATTGTCTTTCAGATACTTAAAATCTGCAGAGCTGCTCGCTTTATGTACAAAAGTAATCTATACAAAAAAATGCTCTTACACTTCTTTCATCCGGATGTTAGGGAGAAAACTGTCATCTATGGATCACACCTCAACACTTCCATGGCCTACATAATGATAATATGAAATGCCACCTTTAATTACAAAATTGCTTTCGCACTTGAGCAGAACTGTTGAAAACTTCATCACTCATCATTCAGAAATAACTGTTAATTTATTTTAATCCACTCTGCTACAATTTGCAATACAGAAAATGTGTACATGTTTGAAAACAAATGTGGCGTATACTTGCATTTAGGTTTACTAATCTATAAGGTGGATGATATTTTTCAAGCTAAATATTAATAATCAGCTATAAATACACTCCTAGATTTTGAAGTAGTTTTGTCTGCTTTCTATAGTTTCTAAAATTCCTGGTGTAGTTTCATTCCTACCCTGAGAACAAGCAAGCTCATCTTAGGTTACTTCTCTTTTAATTTAAGAAATTCTTTTAATACTTGCACTTTCAAAGCAACAGCAATAAATGATATAAACATGGCTCCTTTGATTTATTTTTTAATTGTTTCTTCATTTTAATCAGAGCCAGCACATTGTTCTTGTGTCACCAGCATGTATTGTTTTAACAATTGGTAAATACCAAAAAAACAACATTAATTTACTGTCACAATTCAGTGATCAATATGAATGATAAATAATATTATGGTTTATTTCTGTTGCTCCCAAAACAGCCTCCAGTATTATTTTGTGGATTTGCATATTTTCCACCAATAAAATGCTTCCAGAGTGTCTCTTTTACAAGCCATTATTCTCCTGATCCTTAGCATTTGCACACATGCCCTGCTTTGCATCCGCATTTCCACCAAAAGCAGTTAAAGAACTTATTTCGTACAAGCATTGAGGGGGCTTATATTAATTATTGCTATCTTTACTGATCCCTGCATGTTTATTTCATCACCCACAGAGGAAGCAGAAAGCCTCTTCCTTTTTAGACAGCAGATCTTTATTTAGGTTTTGAATATTACGATAGCAGTTTCTGCCACAGTCATAATCCATGCAGGGATAACAGCTCATCAACAAGACAAGAAAAACTAAAGGTACATACACACTTTAGGCTCAACCTTGGGAAAGTCACCCATGCTAGCATTTCCTTTCAGTTTACAAATTGAATTAGGACACAATGCTTCATAAAGCCAGTGTCTAGCCCACAATCCATTTGTGGTAAAAAAACTACAAGAGATATCAAATGTGAGTTAGGGAGCAGAAATAAATCCTGAATAAATTTTGTTTTTAAAAAGCACACATCTAAAACAACAAAAAAGAAGAATAATTTTACTTTAACTGGAAATTCCTTGGCACTTCATAAATATAAATAACTGCTAAGAACAACTGCATAATTTATGTAGGCCTTCTGCAAAAAAAAAAATCTAAGCTGTGCAGTCTCATTTCCTACCATGTTTCAAGTTCCTACTGTGCACATAAATCACTCTATATATGCTACAAAATGCATTGTCTGCCATGTGGCAAGCACTTGCTTTTTATGTAATCATTGACACCATGCTTCTGAAGACTACTTTTTTCTTGCTTTACTGCTTCCTTATTAGTGCTTCAAATGCAGAAGCAGAGGTCTGGGTAACATCACATACTACAGACAAAGTGTGAGGCACAAAGCGACAGCACGATTTTTATTTAAGGTGGCTTTGGTAAAAGCCCAGAGACAGAAGTCATGCCATGTTTGGTGTACACATGTATATGTATCTAGACCAATATAGCTACTTCTTATAGTCACTGAAAAGGCATTTCTGGAGTGCATCACACTTAAGTAAGTTTTGTTGTAAAGATGTACATATTTCTCTTCACTCTAAACAAGGACCTGTCCAGATGTTCACATTGTTCACAAGGCTTTTTACTTATCAAATTTAATTTCTGGCCTGTCTTCTTTCAACATCTCTATCTAACGGTTTTCTCAGTAAGACTTGCTATTAGAGATACAGACAGCTTTCTGCATGGGCCATTAACTATTACTCTTGGGCAGCAGCATGATTTTTATTTGTATCATGATGCCCTCAGAGGCTCACAGTTAGACTTGTAAGCTCTCAAAGCAACTTCTTCTGTACAGTCTGTTTTGATGTACCAGAAGATCCTAATTTGTTGTTCCAACAGTTACAGCTCTTGCTCTTCAGAAAGAAGCTGTGTGTCCATAAATTACAACACATATGCCACTTGGTACTTCTCCAACTACCTTTGTCTTTCCCACTAATACTTTTTAATTACATATAGTGAGCTAATGGATGACAGAAGCCCAACAAATGTACAGGCAACACTTGCATTGAGGACATGGTGTTAGGGTGATTTTCCGGCAGGTGAGGGAGTGAAAGATGAAGAAACATCTGTGACAATTATTTCTGACAGGAGCATATTACTAATAAATAATTCAAGATGTTGCTCTTCTCTATAGAACTTCTCCTTGGCGACTATTGAAGTATCTTCTTGTAGAGAAGGATGAATAAATGTGCGCTATAATGGGTGTGTTTTGCCACTTGTTTGTTAGGAATTGTTTTCACCCTACACAATGTGTTCTAGATCAACAGCAAATGTTAACTACAGTAAATATAAGTAGCACAAACACATCTTTCAAAAACTTCTGCTGGAGTCTACATCATGCAGAACCTCAGAAAAATGAATTCATCCACTAAAATAAAAAATTAAGGATAGGATTTCAATCTCTGATGTTTACCCTCTGCCTTCCAACACTCTCAAAACCAGGCACCTAAGCCACAGAATCATCCCAACATTGGGAGGACCTCAGTTACATACAGGAGACACACAGGCCACTCTACTGAAACACCCACCTGCTTCCTCTCACCAGAACAAAAAGCCTAATTAAACAAAAATCCATCTCCATGTGCTGACACTGTGCTGCTTTTCCAGTTGATTCAGAGCTGTGATGTACTGACAGCTCAGAGTGGTTTCAATCTATTTCACTTCTTTACAATGACTGGCACAGAGAAGTGGTAGATTCAGAGTAAGTAAAGGGGAACTTGAAACTTCCTTTATATGGCCTTTTCTGTTCTGCAAACACAGCTACTGTATGACTATATTTTTACACTAAGTAGGGAATGAGAGTAATCCTGAACAAGTGTCTTATAGTTTCTAGAAACACTAATTTAAAACGAAAACTGTTAACAGAAAACAAACTGCAAAAAATCACGAAGCACCTCTGAAAAACCTCCCCCTGGCTCTTCACAGTATTTTCTTTATCATACTAGAGGGGATTACACAACCACAAGAATTTTCTGCTCAGCTCCTGGTCCTTTGCAGATTTATGGAAAACATCATTAATTGTTTTTAATTACCCTTTATACTGAAGCTACAACCATATTGAGAGCATAATCCATCAACCATTTAGAAATCCACATTTCCCGTGCAATTCAGCACTTCAGTTGCAGGCCTGGTTACAGTTTTGTCCAATCCTCTTTAAAAAAAATTACTTTGGTCTCACAGAATAGTGTCCACTGAAGGTACTCAGTGGAAGGGCTTAGTACCAATTCCACTTCGACAGAGGAAAATCTCCAGATTGTTGCAAAGTCTGAGTAACAAATATTTTGCTTCAAAAAAGTCAGATTGTCTTCTTGAACAGTCAATTTTTAACAATTCAAATCGTAATTAAAATGTAAAAATACCCATCAAAAATTTCAAAAGAAATGTAGTATCTTTTCAGAAAGCCAAGAAATAATAAGCACTCAAACTGGATTGGCATTGTTCAAGGTATTCATGGTGCTGAAAGACGAACACAAAACGAAGTCTGTCCCTATTCCCTGAATACAGAACTTTTGGGATTAATCATTCAGAAAACTGAGATAATCACTTAAATTCTCTCTATTAAAAAAAACATAATATTAGAAGCCTTTAGGGTTTCAAAGCACAGCGATTTTGCTATTCCACGGTGTGATTGGCTCAGTTGAGATATACCAAATTAAGAAAGACAGTATAATTAAGTTTCCTTTTATTTGCATTCATTGTATTAAGGTTTGTGTTTTCAAAGACTTCCCACCAAATATGATGCCTTGAAATGAAGTGGAAGATAAGACACTCTTGCAGTCATGTCACGCTCCAAACTTTGGCTTTCAGATAAAAATCCTGCTACTGCAGAGTAGAGACAAAATATTACAATTTTTAACAACTGAGAATATTGGTATCTTTTTGTATAATAAATACCAAAGGGGAAAGTCGGTTATTAAACATTAATGGATACAACTGAAAATGTTTCATACAGATTCTTTTTTGGGAAGAATATTGAAGACACACAAGGGATAGCGGTTTGTGAAGAATTCTTAAGTACTAGTTGGATTGCTAAAGGGTGTTTTGGAAAAGGAGGTACAGCAAGATGAGAGCTGAGAGAAACTACTGCAACTCTTGGGAAAGAACTTTACACTTCTTCCTGGACTTGTGCTGAAAGATATTCCGCAGTCAATTGGACAGTAAGTTGATACCAGGTTTTGCAGGCAGGAAGTCAAGCATGGCTAGAAATGGTTGGTAGTAACATTGCCTTCTTGCATCCAAATGACTACAGAAAAGTCTTTAACCAAAATGCTGTTATCTGAGCATAGGTACAACTTTGTATTTTTGTTGCTTTAGTTTAGACTGGAAGAATGCCAGGATCTCTGGGCAAGCAGAACATTCAAAGAGAATGGAAGAAAAATTGTTCCACTTCTAAATACACTTGAGAACACAATCTTTAATATACAGTTGTTATTCAGCCTTCTGTATTATAAAGTCTGTGCCGCTGTTATACTTTCATGTGAAATTGAGTTTCTCATATACAAAGAATCAAGATTTTTTTCAGGTTTTCTTTCCTGGCTTCATATGCTTCACTATACATCTGAAACATTCTTCCCATGGGGAAGCAGGATTCATACCATTTAGAAGCAAGCAAATAACATTAGATCATAGTTGTACAGTTATTTGCCATTTGACATGTTTATTCTTTATCTACTGTTGACACATAAACCCATACGAAGTCATCTAATGGTCACTCATTAAAACATACTTTTTCCTTATACATATTCATAAGACACACTCTACAGAAAGTCAATATAATCTTTTTAAAGAACAAAGGAGAAAAATCTCAAGGAGACCAACTTTACATGAAAGGGAAAGTTGCTTGTCTTAAAAGTTCAGATGCTACAAATTAAAAAGATGCTCCTTTATCAACATGGAGTAAAGCAGATATTTTCATCAGATTCTCTTTTGAGCACCAATTTTTGATCAATTTTTACTTCTCATGTAGAACGCTTTTCAAGGCTGAGCCATACTGTGTGCACAGCTGATATGACACAATCTTTGCTCTACAGCTGGTCTTGTTTGTCATCTTGGCTTACTTGATTAAGCATTTTAATCAGTATTTTGCATAAGATTGTTCACCTTCTGTTGAAAATTGGCTGGTATCTCGTGAAAACCGTTGACTCCTCAACATCTTACTTTTTCTTTGGACATTTCTTATTCGATAACTTTTGAAAGGTGCATAATCAAGATCTTAAATTATTTCTTTCTTTAAAAGAGTATTAATAAATGTTCTCCTATAACTGCAAAACTCTGTACATTTTCTATAATAATGTTTGTAAGCAGCTTCCAATGAAACAGGTAAGTTGTTTTACATTTAGCACAGAGCCATGGAGAATATATGGCTGTCTTATTTTTGCTTTGAGCTTTGACCTTCTTGACTCTAAAAACAAAATACTTGTTTTAGAACTGTATTTATCTCTTCTGTTCTGACTGTTTTAAATCACTTCTTTTCTTCAGCCAGATCGGGTGTTGGGGAGGGGGGTGTGTTCGGACATCGTAATTCTGCATTTTCCCCCCTGAGTTCTAAGGAAATTGAATCCAGACTCTATTTACATGCTGAATTACCTACAACGTAGATTTAAAAATCAACTTTATTTCATTCATCCCGTTTATGTTTATATATGTTTCCCTTATGATGTTAACATAATCCAAGAGCATAATCATTTGGGTTTTCTGAGTAGTCCATTTGGCTAAGCTCCAGATTTTGCCTTGTTCTCCTAGAATAAGGAGGGAAACACCCTATTTTGGGAAAATGTGAAGTCCTCCCTTCAGAGCCCAGATCATACTGTCTTAGCACCTTCTAGAAATTTTCATTGATAAATGAGAAACAAAAAGCTCTTTGTCTTAGAACTGTAAAGAGAAGGCAAAAATTCAGTTAGATTATTGGTGTTTTCAAACAATAACTGCATATTCTCAAGGAGTGTGAAACAAGAAAATCACTTTATGTGGGCTAAAGAAAAGATACTGTATTTACTGGATATCCACTATTGCAACAGGTAAACACATATTTACAATTAATTTGCTTTCTATTTAAGTTAGATAATCTTTATATCAAATACATACTTTCTGCTTTACATAAGCCATCCTCCCTGCCTTTACTACAATCAGTCACAACTGAATCAGCTCCTAAAGAACATTTTTCAATGCCTCTGAATTCTCATTGTTAATCGTAAGTCCTTGTTCAGAAAAATGTATTTTAACATGATTCAGCCCAGTAGACTGATTGAATGAGGGCACTGTGACACTGATCCTGACAACTCCATTCCACCTCCAATTTGAAGGACAGTCCATGGAAAACTAAACTAATGCTGATGCACTTGCATTCTAACCTAGGTACTTATTAACCTATTATCTAGCAGAATTACTGAGGTAACATAGAGCTTAAATGACAAATATAAATATATATATATGCTTGAAAACACTTCTGCTGAAATTGCAGCTCCTCTACGTAAATAGGTAAAAAACATTTTTTAACAGATGAAGAATGAAATATGATTACAGCTCCAGATTAGCTAAAATTAGCATGACCTTAGGTTTAGTGTGAAGTATTTCTCAGATAAAAATACAGCATATACAGGCATTTTTAGTTTGTAATAGGGCCTCCTGAATCCTATGCACAGAAAACCAAAGTTTAATAAAGACCTTTATCAGCTTTGAAAATCCTGACCATTTTTGATGGGGAAATGAAACAAGAAAATACAGTCAGAGTCGTATGAAACAAGTTCTAGAAAGGGAGCATCCTTCATGGAAGACAGAGAGGGGGAATTCTGGAAATTATAAAACACTAAAAATAAGAGCATGAGGTTGAAATAAGCTCAGTAGTTACAAACAATGGAGATCCACTTCAGAGCTTAAAAGCATTAGTTTACACTTCCTTCAACAGAAATGAAGGTTGACACTGACAGGTAGTTTATCTCTAGATAAGAGAAGGTTACTGCTTTGAACTAGATATTAGAGTACTTCCTAGGACATCTTGGGTTGACCATTCATTCCTAAAATGTTCAAAAGAGAATTCAAACAGCTGTTCAACCCACAGGACAAGAACCTAGCCAAGGCAGACTCAAAACACAACTTCTGGGAGCAGAAAGTTCAGGTCTAGGACCCCAGTGCTAGCAAGTGCTTGAGACACAGGCAGAAAATAGATACTATCTAAAGTTCTTAATTATGAAATTACCCCTTAATTACAGTAGTCTCTAGATTTTTCACTTTCCAGAGCTGTCATGTGAATCTCTTGGATGTCTGCTAGAGAAACAACTGAATAATTGCTTAGTAATTTATAAGCATTGCCGTCTCACTGGATGAATATTTGAAGAGACATAAGTCTTTGAGCACCTTTGGTCCACAATGCAGCAATGTTGAAATGCAGCAAAAAAATCTCTAAACTGGCACCAATACAAGACAGCAAGTCTCCTCAGTGGACCACAATGTCATCTTTATGTACTTAAGTACATGCTGACCTAAAATGTCTTGGTCTCCAAAGAGGCAGGCATGTTAACTTTGATGTACTGCCACAAAACACAGCTTTTGTTCTTACAGCCTGACATCTATCCATCATGTGTCCTTGTGCTTCTTATGCTGGGGGTAAACAGATAACGGATTTGGAATTGGGCTGGACACTTGTTATTTTCTGACAAATGAAATGTAATGAAGTTAAACTGATTCATGATGTGAATTTTTCAGTACAGTTAAGAGGCTAACAGTATGTTGTAATCCTGTATTCAGAAGACAGCAAATAAATTCAGTTTACCATGACATGACTCAAGCATTTTCTTTGCTCTGACTATCAAATATTGATTTGTTGGAACAAATTCTATCCTAAGAGTACCAACAGGAAGGTGATTAGCACTGCTGAATGTAGGTTCTTTGTGGCAGAGAACTCCAACTTATATCTTCACCAAGCCCAGATCCCCCCCAAGGTGAAGCGCAGGCCTACCCCATTAGAACTCTGAAACTTGTGGGTTCCAATGACGCACGACAGATACGCAAATAGCATTCAAAACCTGTCTTATATAGCTACCTATCCCTGGCTTCCCACACAAAAGAGTCTATTGTCAATGATTTCTACTACAAAAATAAGGCTTGTTTGAAAGATCTGAGACAATCCTGCAAACAATTTAAACCAAGAATTTGCAGGCAAGTTAGTGATCAGATAATGGCAGGACTGACTGCAGAGTCACATTCTTCAGTCCGGGTTCTTTCAACCACACCATAACACTCTCACTCAGTATTGAAAAGCAATATTGCAGAAATATTAATATACCGAAATGCATTTTTAGTAAAATGGTCTTTCCCATTTCTGACTACATAATTACCATAACAATGTTGGCAATTACCAATGATGGTAAATAGGGCATATTTGGAGCAGTTAATTGCAATCTGGTGCATAAAATTGAAGGAAATGATCAGAAAAAAATGACAATTGGCTAGCTGTCTCAGTAAAACAAACGATGTAGCCTAAAGCAGCATAAAAACAGCAAATGAAAAAAAGAGGGATTTTTTTTTGAAAAATAAATTACATGAGGGATTAACATCTGTAAATGACATTAGTGACTAGTTCACTTTTAATGGTGAATTTTTTAATAGCACACTAAAAAGTGATGATGAGTCTCATGCCATTACAGGAAAGTAACTTTCTACATATATGATGGGTGCATTTGCATGCATTTTGGTCTATGCATATATAATACACATCAATTTAGGATTAAATATTCATATACATTTCTGAAAAGAGTGCTCTTCAGACAGGCAAAGGCTAACAGTCTGTAAAATGAACTTAGGTCTTAGTTTGTCCTGAGTTCAGCAGTAGCAGTCATTTTTCTCCTTCTTAGTAGCTGGCGTAGTGCTGTGGTTTTGACTTTCAGCCTGGGAACAGAGCTGGCAACACTGATGGTTTTAGTTGCTGCTCAATAATGATTACTCTGACCAAAGACTTCTCGAGCTTCATGCTCTGCCAGAGAGAAGGGGAAGCCGGGAGGAAGCAAAGACAGGACACCTGACCCAAACTGACCAAAGAGATATTCCATACCACAGCATGTCATGCCCACTATATAAACTGGGGGCAGTTACCTGGAAGGGTTAGATCACTGCTGGGTCGGGCTGGGTATCAGTTGGTGGGTGGTGAGTAGTTGTATTCTCTTCCCCTGTTATTTCCCTTATCATTATTATTATTGGTGGTAGCAGCAGTGGTTTGTGTTATACCTTAGTTATTGGACTGCTCTTATCTCACCTGTGGGAGTTGCATTCTTTCAATTCTCCTCCCCATCCCTCTGGGGGAGGGAGAGGAAGGGGAGGGGAGTGAGCGAGTGAGCTTCATGGCTGACTGGACTTAAACCACAACACAGTTCCAAAAAGACTTTTGTATGAGCAGCATTTTACAGACTGCAAAGTCAAATGCAATCAACAATGCCAGGCTCAAGCTCTTAGCCCTGTCACTAAGGTAGGGAAGTCTGTCACACAGGACTACCTACCACTCTTCTCCTAAATGACCCTTCTGCTTACCACCTGCTTCCCAAAAGCATGCCATCCTCAAACTAGTCTCACTGGGTATCTTCCCATTCCTATAATGAAATAATATTATCTAATAAATAAACAAATAATCTCAAGACTCAAGACATTTTTTTTTCTTTTTTGTACAAACTCAGGGATTATTTTTGTCCTCTATCACTCCAGAGGGATTTTCCTCATTGATTCTTCTGGTTACACAAAATGATCTAAAACTGCTTCTACACTGTCACAACTCCACTGCTGTTATTAGTAACAAAATAATAGGAAACAACAGTGGGCATTGAGAAAGTGCTTCTAGTAAGGAGAATGAAGCACAGCTGAAAATACTGCACTGTATAGAATTGTTACAAAGGCAAAGAATGAGCTACTTCAAATGGATAAATTAATATGGGGGTTTAGCGTATACCCAATCAAATAAGGCATATTTACATATGCAGTTTTAGCTATAGTATCACAAAAGTTCTTATTTGAGTACTGAAAAGAATATTTATAAAGGGTACTAATTATGAAGGGCATTAATGTGCCAGAATCCATACATAAAATCCTAATTATATGATACGTACATATCCATACTTTTTTGTGGCAGAGTGCGCAGTTGGTACAGGCAGGATATGTATGGTTGCTCTTACTAAATTCTTTCAGAATATTCATTTTGCTGTGGTAAGATACTAAAATGAAAATACATTTTGCCTCTCCTCATTCTTGTTTTTCGTAACTGTCACTGAATTATTTGATTAGAGTGTGAGATTTTTAACCTAAATTATTTAGTGAGAAATTCTGAATTGCTATGAATGAAACTCCAAATTACTTTTTTGTTGGCCTCAGTCTTCTTTCACATTCTAGATTCTTTACATTTTTCTGATCCAATAAGGTTCTGGCTTTTTAATGTTTGCAGTATTTTTATTAGCATACATTGTAAAAATGCATTCCACTTCAAAGAAAATCCATTAATGATAATTATTTTAGCAGGTGTTTAGAAGTTTTACAGATAAGTAACTTGCAAAGATGGTGTGGGGCTTTTTCTCTCTTGTTAATAGTACAATAGAAACAGAATTCCATCTTGAAAGTAAGTTCTGTGGTTTTTGACTACACTCTTTTCTCAGTAAGTGCACTATAAATTAGAAACCAACCAATAAATATTATGGCACAATGATTAGGAATAGATTAAGTTGTCAGCTGGAACATGACTAGCAGCAGATTCCGATGGCTTATATTGTTTTGTGACCTTTTCTGCTTATGAATAAAACTGAGGAATTTAGAATGTGTAGTTAGCTTTCTCAGATCAAAATAATGAAGCTTTTGGCAGCATTTTAAGTTCTCTGACTTTACAATGAAGTGCATGCAAAGGGTTCGTGTGAGCCATCCTGTTGACTCATGTACATGGTTGCAATACCCAGCTAGTCACTTAAGAAAGTTCTGCATGGCCATGGCAATCTTCATTTCCACACTTTTGTTTGACCCCAGCACTGTCATGGAAATAGGAACATGCTGCTTTGTAGCTCCTGTAGGATACAGAAAAATAACCAGATAAATAGTACCGACTTCATAGAAATGTTAGGGAAGGCAAAAGAATGAAATCCATTTAACTTCTTTAACTATATGAGTTCAAATCGACTTGCTCATATAGCATACATACTCTAAGGGAGATTTTAGCATTTTTTCACCATAATAAATATCAATTTATGGCACATTTTGGACACGCTTTAGTTTTTCTGGAGCTGTGTTTGCAGACACATGACATTTGTCTTCCATGTGAAAAACAGTCTAAATGACTTGCATTTTAAACAAGATTCTAAGATAACACTACTTCTTGGCTCAGATCCCTAGTTTGACACTTTGGCATGAGAAGACGGTAGAAGCTTCAAACCTCATTTGCACCTTTTTGCTCCCAAAGCTCTTCAAGCTCTAACTCAGCTCTGAGTGTTCAGACTGCTAAACATAAATGTTGTTTGCCCACCTCTTCAAGGAATTACCATCATCATATCAACTTCCCATGTGACCTGTTACACCTGTACCTCCAGCTACAAATATACAGACTTCATTGCCAAAACATCACTCCTCTAGAAGCAGTGAGGTTCACACACCTGGACTGATGAAGTATACTTATGGCTTGCCAAGGACTTCTTTTTTTCCATTGCTTGTTGGAATTTTAATAACAAGATGCTGCAAATACATAATGGAAGTATGGCTCGGGACCATCCAGATACCTGCTGGAGGGTAAGCTGCTGCAGGCAGTTAGCAGAAAAATCCAAGAAACTGTCCATCCATGAAAAGTGTAATATATTTCTATGGAACTTGTCTTTGCAAAGTTAACTTTGTAATGCTTGACAGGGAAGAAAAACTTCAGGAGTTCTACAGGTGTGTCGTGGGTTCAGCAGCAGTCCTTCTTTTTTGTAGTAGCTAGTGCAGCACTGTGGTTTTTGATTTTCATCTTGGGAACAGTGCTGATAACACCAGTGTTTATAGTTATGGCTTAGAATGTTTATCCTGGCAGAGGACTTTCTGAGCCTCATGCTCTGCTAGGGAG
>JASSUY010034162.1:0-10079 GCA_032466535.1 Forpus xanthops
GGTGAGGCACTGGAATGGGTTGCCCAGGGACGTTGTGAATGCTCCATCGCTGGTGGTGTTCAAGGCCGGGTTGGACACAGCCTTGGGTGGCATGGTTCAGTGGGAGGTGTCCCTGCACCTGGCAGGGGGTTGGAACTAGATGATCTTAAGGTCCTTTCCAACCCTAACTATTCTGTGATTCTATGATTCTATATTTAAACAGGGAAACTAAGCATGGGAAATGGGAAAAAAAGAATGAAAAAAACCAGAAAAAAACACATGGCAATTTCAGTTTGAAGTGGTAAAAGGAAAATTAATGTCCCTGAAATGCTTTTATGATGTTTTGTACGATGAAAATACAACCCATAATCACAAACATTTACCAGCTGTGAATACCAGCTGGTTCCTGAGAAAGATTCACTGGGTCTAAATATGGGTGTACTGAAAACACGATGACTTTATCTGATGTTTACACCTTTGATGTTTTGCACTATAAAAATTAATTTCACAGACAGAACAGTGACTAACGGTAATACCACAGTGCATTAAGGGAATGTCAGTACCAGTTCCAATTTTACTTTTCACTTTTCATTAAGTATTTTGTAAACTTTTTTTTTTTTCCCTAAGCACTCCTTGTGAAAACACTTTACTCTGTTTTGCATCCTTCTCTTAACAAACTATTTGATGCAAAGGATTAGTATCTCTTGTATCTGTGTACTTACCAGTCTTAACTGACTAAGAACAAAGATCCTTTCTGATGCAGTACTCATAGGACGGTAAGACATTTCAAAGAATATTATACCCAGACTGAACAGGTCCACTTTCTAAGGGAAAATAAAAAAAGGAAACTTAAATGTAACACCTGTGAATTCTCTGCACTTGATGATAGCAGAGAAATAGTAATGTTTGGGTTAAATTTCACAGTACATTATAGCCAGAGGTAGGGGTGGGTTTTTTTGTGGTTTGGTTTGGTTTTTTGTGGCTTTTTTTATTAAACAGCACAATCCAGACCTGTTAGACTTCAGTACCTTTCATCATCACAGCACTGCCATGATGTAAAGGCCTCCATCTACGAAAACACTTCTGCTTTGAAATTCAGCTCATCTCTGCATACAAACAGGATCCGCAGACAAAAAAAAAACGAAGAAGTATCCCAATCTCCCAAAAATCAAGTCTAGGAATCCAGGAGAACAATATATATACTTCTGATGACTTTGCCTTCATTTAAAGACTGTAAGATTTATAACCTACTCATTTTTACTCAAGGTCCTCCATGATTACGTGCTTTCAAATTGAAGATGTTTGCACCTACTCATGATCACAGCACAGGCAGAAAAACTGACTTGCCCACATCCTTTCACTCTTGCTCTCCTCTCAAAGGAGTATTTCTCATTCCCTTGCTTATCACAGCAGTACCCCCACTCCCTGTTCCACCTAGAACTTAACCTTTGTTGAGCAGAAATTACCTAAATTGTTCCTTGGATTCCTTGCTACCTTTTTATTAAATCTGTACTAATCATACCTGATTATATGTAGACTTAGTGCTTCCTTGGACCTCTGGGCTGACATACAGTGCAGTGCCAACCATTCCTGTCAAATTACCTATGTGGCAGAAGACAAAAAAGTGTCAAGAATGTGTGAGAGAAATGCAGCAAAGTCAAGAAAAGACTCACTCATTTTCTGTTCTCATTTATGCTAGGTTGAAATGCAGTCCTTCTTCAGAGAAACCCATGCAAAACCAGCTTGCAAAACAGTTCTTCCCTTCACAGGTCAAGTATCCATGTCTATAGTAGCTAAACTTACCTATAGCTTTACAGAATTGCAGTACGTCAGCACACAAGTAAAACAACTATATCTCACTTCTATTACACTCATCTTAAGACACTTAATGTACTAAAGTTTAAGCAAAACACAAAACTCAGCCTGTTACAGGTGTCAAAAAAACCCCAACCAAACAAAAATCCCTTAACTCCTGAAATTGTCCTGTACAGGCAAGAGAACAGAAGTGCAAATGGAACACATATACAGGATCTCTATACACCTCACTCTCAGAAAAGCACTGATCTATGGCAAAAGGCTAGCAGTGGAAGCAAATTCATTTTTAGATATCAGTCAAAACTGAAAGATTATATGCAGCGTATCTATCCAAAGCTGGAGTTTGTTTTGCCCCCACACCAAATAAAAAAGGTTTTATGTTCAAAGAATGAACGGAAGTTCAAACAGATTATACAAGACTGCAAAATAAAAGTGATGGCTTAAAACAATGTAGTATAAGCTACTACGCAAACTAACCTGATGGGTCAGACATAGCAGAACTATCCGAGTGATTTTCTTCTTGTTTAGAGACCACCTGAAATCAGGAAAACAGACATACTGTAAATGGCACTTGAAATGCTTCTGTTGGCTTTCCTTAGTGCTCTGATTGACAATACATGGTTTAACTCTAGAACCTTAAAAACAAACAAGTTTATGGCATTCACAATATAAAGCCCAATGAAAACTATTTTTCCATGTTTTATTTTCATTTTTCACGTTATTGCAACACCAAATTCAAGGGGTTTTTTCATTAACTTTCAGTTGTACTTACTGCATTTGCTGGATGATCTGTAGCTAAACCAAAATCACCAATTTTGACATGGTCATCCGAATCTAAAAAAATGTTCACAGGTTTCAAGTCTCTGTGGATCATTCCCTATTATAGTAGGAGAACAAAAAAAAAATAAAGACCCATAGAATATTAAACAATAAACACAATTCAAACTAAAACTCTGTAACAGACTGGAAAAATCATATTACATAGTTTTAATGCAGTAGATTTCTCACTGTAATAAGTCACTGATACTTAATTTTGAAGTAAGACTATAGACTGTAGCCCAGAAGCTAGAAACAATTATCAGTGCTACCAGATGCCAAAAAAAAAAAAAAAAATTATAAAAGGTGATTAAATTTTTGCGACAAAGGGAAAAATCTGAAGTGGTTCATTATAAAATTCAGGTTTATGATAAAGTATTCTAAACCCCTAGAACAGATTAATAACGGGAAGGGCAAAGAACAAACCTTGCTAATAAACATCCCAAAATTAATATAATATGAAGAAACCCATACATTAGAAGATATTACATAGATATTATGAACAGGTCATAGGTGTCATACTCACTAACCTTTTCATGGATATAAGCTAATCCATCTAAAATTTCTCGGAAAAGCCTCCAAAGCCGACTGGTATCTTCATATAATCCTTGGTCAATAGTATCCCTTAATGTGCTCTTTTCACAATACTCCATCTTCAGTCAGGCAGTGGTAGGGACAGAGGGAAGAAAGAGCAGTGTTGTCAAGAAAACAGACCATCAAAAACTTGTATCTATGTGCATATTAATGCATGGTCCTGCAACACACAGGTCAGGAGCAAACAGTATCACCAAAATATTCAGCTGTTTGGAATCTTCCCGAGAGCTGTCTTTTATAGATAGAAAAAATGCATTCACTTATGGGTCCTATCCCATTTTCTGGGACAACAGTATGAGCTTGCAGAGTAGCATATTCTGAACATAAATGTTAAAAACAAGACAAAAGCAGCCAAGCCACTGAAGTGAGTCCAGAAGGCAACGTGAAGTGCCTGGAGCACAAGTGTTATAAGGAACAGCTGAAGGAACTGGGGGCATTTAGACTGGAGAAGAGAAGGCTCAGGAGGAACCTTATCACTCTACAACTACCTGAAAGGAGGCTGTAGTGAGGTGGGGTCCTTCCCTTCTCTCACGTAATAAGTGATAGGAAAAGAGCTAACGGACTCAAGCTGCACCAGGAAGTTTAGACTAGATATTAGGAAGAATTTCTTCACCAAAAGGATGATCAAGCATTGGAACAGGTTTCTGAGGGAAGAGGTAGAAAGATTGTCCCTAGAAGTGTTTAAGAAATGTGTAGACAAGGCTCTTAGTAACATGGTTTAGTGGTGGCCTTGGCAGTCCCTGGGTAGTGGTTGGACTTGATGTTCTTAAAGGTCTTTTTCTAACCTAGCTGATTCTATGATTCTAACTAAAGAATCTTAGAGTGCGTAACAAGCCATGTGCACTGCAACCAGCCAAGCGTTTCAGAAAACCAGGATACTGCAAAACCAAGATTGATCTTGGCCTCATCTGCAATTTAAGGTCATTACTTCCCTCATGAAAACCAGCAATTAATCCCTGCAGGCTGGAATAAGCAGAATCCATTTATCTGAAAATTCAAGTAAGTTTGTACCTGAATGTACAGGTAATGCACTGTTTGAATGACTGATGTCTTGTCTTCTTCTCCATGGCTATGTTTCTCATGCCCTTCTTCATCCTTTATCACAATTAAGAGTAGCACAACAGTTAGCTATAAGAAGCCATCCAGAGATTTTTATATGCATATTACTACTTTCTAATGGCTGAAACACATTGATGAGAAGTCATCTTTTGTGATTAGGTTTGAAGAACACAAAAACCTATAAAAATAATTTATCGACACTTTTATAATGCCACTGCTTCTAAACAAACTACAAAATCAGGTGTGACCCAACTCTCATTTTCAAAGTGAGAATGAGTAATGTTTTGCCATCATAAGACATTGGAGGAAAAACTTTCAAGAAGATCTGTGTGAAACATAAATCTCAAAGTGTGTCATGTTTAAAAAGCCCAAAATAATACAAAATTTCAGATTAAAACATACAAAACCTACTTAATAGAATTAACAATCCATCCTCCACCCCACCCAACCACTTTGATATAAATATAGTGACAAAAAAACTAGTTGATCTCCAGAGGTCCCTTTCAACCCTAATGATTCTATGATTCTGTGAATGCAGCTCTGCATGGCACAACATCTACTCTGATGGAACATCACCGTATGTGGTTCTGTACTTACAGCAGAACTGAAATGAAACTTCCCAAATGACCTCTTTGCTTGTCAAAAACTATTTTATGATCTTTTTATTTTCATTAGCTTTCTCTTTATACTTACTGGAAGCTGACCTTTACTGTTTTCATCTTCATTATCAAAAATTATTTCACTTTCAGAATCTGTGGTTGGCCTGGATAAAAAAAGAGGAAAGAAAAAGTTTTGGGTGCCGAGAAATCTGGAAACTATTTGCAGAAAAAAAAAAAAGAAATCTAAGCTTCTGTTAAAGACCTTCCATGTGTCTTAAACCAAAACAGCAAACCAAAACAAATCCCCCAATAGTATCATGTCTGCAAATAACACTTCCTTTGTTATCCCATTCTTTTAAAGGAAAGGTTTATCTCTGCATCAGTACAATGCCACTTTCATACTCAATAAGCAAAACTGAGGCATACTTACTTGCTTAAACAAAAGACCCACCATGAGTAAAAGAACCACCCCATTCACAGGGGCAGGTATAGAATATGTTAACAGAAATAGAAAAAAAAAATAGAAAAGACAAGTAAGGTATTTTACAGGATTTGAAAATATTTCTATATTATTGTTTATTAAAAACATTACTCTTAGGGTTGGAAAAGACAATCCAGCACAGTTATGCATTCTGACACAAATGACAAGAATATTCTAGAAGCCTAAACCCAGATCTTCCTTCTACACTCACTGTTCTTAGCTGCAAAATTTCCTCTTCTTGGCTATCTGACTGCTAGCAAATGCACTGGTTTTGAGCCAACAGATAGAACAAAATGCAGTGAATTAAAAAGAAGTGAGAGTGATAAAAGACACAAAATTGGAAAAACAACTCTGTTCATGCTCCCTATAGTGCCATTACTGAAGCCCACTTACAAAAATGACTGCGAGAAAACCCCATCACCGTCATCATCATCATCACTAGACTCCTGATCAGCTCCACTGAATTTGTTGCTGGACGATCTTTCACACGAAGTACTCCACTCAACTGAACT
The DNA here is from genome assembly GCA_032466535.1 of Forpus xanthops. Classification (NCBI taxonomy): domain Eukaryota; kingdom Metazoa; phylum Chordata; class Aves; order Psittaciformes; family Psittacidae; genus Forpus; species Forpus xanthops. The sequence goes on from JASSUY010034162.1 coordinate 5,856, forward strand.
TGTCAAAACTGGAGGAGGAGCATTAGCTTCCACATCACTTGTCTCCTCAGCATTAAGGATGAAGACACCAGCTTTAGTAGGCATTCTTTTATCTTCATTTGCTTCAGACGATGACACAGTGGGAACAGGGTGTTCATGTTTTTCAATCCAAGCATTGTAATATCTCACGATATTCTCATGGTTCAAGCGGGAAAGTAAAGTTACTTCTCCCTTAATCCTTCGAAATTGCTTGCTGGCAGGGTTTACACGGATACGTTTCACAGCATAATAGCAACCATCAAGTTTATTTCTTACCTGCAAAGTTCAAATAAATCTAAAAAGTCAAATGTTTTTCTTTACCAAACAGAGCTAGAAGTAATTTAATGTAAAGGAAGTTTTTCTTCTAACTGGGAAATGAATACAATTCAAATGAAAGCTTCCCCATACTGACAGGCTACTCCACACACTCCCAGCAACCCTGCACAAAACTTACCAGCCTATTCCAGACAGAAACCACAAGACAGGCACAGCACAGTAAAATATAATAAATAAACCCACACAAAGACTACGGATATTGTTTTGCTTTCGAGAAATCAAACATGTCACCAAAAAGGGTTCCACAAGGGGAAATAATTTTTTTACCATACCTTAATGACTGCTCCAAAAGCCCCTTTGCCAAGTAATTTGAGCTCTTCAAACTCATTGTAGTAGCGTGAAAATTGTCTCTGTGTTTCTGTGACAAAGGAAGCACTGGATACCTGACTGCTGGGTACAACTGTCTCGATGCAATCTATGCCTGCCGAATCTGTAAAGAGGATATCAAAGTAACCACTGCTGGCAGTGTGGGGATAAACCACAAGGGACTGCCAAAAAAGCATTAGGAAGAAGATAAAAACCTAAGTAGCTTCAAGTACAACTGAAACCTAAAATACAGAATTGCTCTGCTGTCTAGAGTTAAGTTCTGGTGCAAGCATAAACCTTAATACAATTCTTAACTACTAACATTAATCATGCTGGACAAAGGAACAGATTCTAATAAGAATATAACAAGGGAACAAGGCTTATTCAAACAACATCTTCCAAGGACAAAATTAAGGCTGAAATTTACACCATACAGGAGGCAGATGTATTTACAGGATGAATTTGCAGGGGGATAAATTTACAGCATCAGCTTTGACTAATGAGAGAACAGTAGTAGGCCCACCCACAGCTAGTCATGGATATAGAAGTTAAAAACCATACTAATTAATGCAAAACACTTGTGTAGTCTTATGAAGCAATAGAACAGCTCTTTTTCCTATTAATGCAGCACATAGTCCATTTATTTACCAGTATATAGAAAAAAACAAGTTTCTTACCATCTAGGTCTTCTTCAGCTACAGGCATTTTCATTCGTGGAATGTTTATAAAACTATGCTGTAACAACTGCTGAGGAGTCCATCTTTCCTTATCTTCCAAGCAAACACACCTGTTAGCAAACCAAGAGAAAGCTGTTCAAAAATCTATTCCATTTCAAGCCTAAATGTTCAAAGAGGTCTCCTCATAGTTAAGAAATTATCATTGTTATAATTCAGATGGGAATCAGAAACAAAGAAAGATTAAATTACTTACCCATAGTGGCATATAAACATGGCAGCAGGGCAAAGAATAAGACAGCACTAGACTTGTTCTCCCAAATCCCAGATTAGCTGCCTGAGCTGTGAAGGAGCAACTACATCTCCTCTACAGATTTTAACTAGTGACACAGGGGGATCTAGTTCTTCTTTCAAAAAAACATCCAAGTTTTTAAAAAAATAACAATAGAAACCAAAAGACACAGGAATGCAACAAACATACCTTCCCAGAAAGTCCTGGAAGTCAGCAGGTAAAGTGGTAGGAACAGCAACTGGAAATTCCTTGGTCACTTGGCCCTGGCTGAGTGAAAGCAGAAGCAAGCCAAGACTCCATACATCTCCTTTTTTTCCAGGTTTGCTGGGGAGACCATTATCACTAAAATGAACTTTGGTTTGCTCAAAAACATCTGCTTTGCAGATATCAGCTAAGCGCTTGGAAATGCTGTAGTCTGTCACTTTGACATTTCCTTCAGCATCTACCAAGATACTGGAAGCACAGAGAACTTTGTGTACTACTGAATTATTGTGCAAGTAGTCGAGAGCTGACAAGATCTGGGTCACATAATGGCGCAACTGCTCAACTGGAACTGGATTCTCTTTGTGTAAGTATGTAGAAAGGCTGCAACCACTTATATGTTCCACTAGAATGTCCACCACAATTGAATCATCCCGTTCTTTAAGGTTCATACATTTATAATGCACTATGTTTGGGTGACTTAGCTTCGTTAGTGAGCTGAACTCCGTTTCTGCACCCTGAAGCTGTTAGAGAAAAACAATATAACATGCAATGTGTTATATCATGAACACACTACTACCAAAATATATAACATATACAAAATACACACATTACATTCTCATCATTTTTGAAAAGGAAGTATCGTATACAAGGGACAAGAATAACTTTGGTTTCTGCCAGGTAAGCTTGGTTCTAATTTTTTATTATTTTATTATTATTTTAGTGTATATATATATATATGTACACACACTCACAAATACAGGTTCTTGCATTTATGTTATTGTAACTTCTGAATACCCTGAATACCCATTTTTTTCTGTGGTGCAGATACTCTAAACATCAACATTTGCAAGCTCATCACCACATCACCCTCTCAAGTTTAATATAAACTAGTAGCCTCCAGAAAAGCACAGAACCCCACTTAACCTTTATTATGTCAAATGTAAAATATGGGCATTACCTGTTTCTTACACTTCTCAATTTTTTCCATTTCATGTGTTGTAAGAAATCTTCCCCCCTTTTTTTGCCAGTGCAGAACCCACTCGTATATTAAAGCAAAGTCTCCACTGCGAATTTCCAAGGCATTGTACACTGATTTACCAAGCTGTTCATCCCTGCCTATATATGGAAAGACAGAGAAGAGGAACAGGGATTCTTTTGTTTCTAAGATCTGACAAGAGCTCCTGCAAATGCTAAATAAACACCACTAAGCCCGCTTTCTACAGTTTCAGAAACCCAAACCAACTTACAATTGAACAAGATCCACACCTACATGGTAGGTATGGAAAATACCAGGTCTGATGAGACTGAATGGTATGTAGCAGTAGTCAAATGAAAGCAATAGTACATTGGCAAAAAATCGCTGCACATTTTAAAGAATTTCAGGTTTTAATAATTGTTATTCCTGCTGAGCAAATGCCAAACTCTACACACAGCAACATCCTCAAACTGCAAAAAAATAAAATTCCCTTTACTCCAGAGACTTCCAAGCTGCTCATCCTACCACTGAGGAAGTTCTATATCGAAAACAAACAATGAAAACATTTGATGGTCCATTCATATGGGCATTTCATGGTGGCCTTTCAACTCTGGAAGTCTCCTATCATTGTATTTAAGTTTTTTTGCTATATCTGCTGCTTTGACACAACTGCTATTGGCAACAACAGAAGAGCAAGCATGCATTTCTAGCCCTGTGCTTACTACTGGTTTCACATGTTACTGAAAGCTAAATGACTCCTTGCTAGGTAGCCATTTGTATCTGGCAAGCTAGATATTTAAATTTAAAAGCAAACAGTTTTCAGTATTATTTTAATTATGTAGAGAGGATAAAATATTGAGAAGGTGGGTGGGGTTTTCTGGTATGGCTTTTCAGTTATGCAATTGTATCTGGAGTATCTTTACTTAACATAGTCGTAAGCAAATATAAAATATTTACCACAAAGTAACTTTTCTTATTGCTCCCACTCTTGACTGACATTTCACAATCCATAAGATTCTCTCCATCTTTGCTGCTTGTACTTACTAATATTGTGTAAGTTACTCCTCTCAAAAAAATCCCAAACAAAAAAAATCCAACAATAAAACAGCCTCAAACCCAGTACTTGAACCTGCAATTGTAATTTTGCTTACCTAGACATTTTCCTTTATGGACAATAAGTTGTCCAGCAGCACTCGTGCTGAAATTCAAAACTTCATTATTTCCAGGGGACTCATCATTATTACCAACAGAAAGCTGGCGTTCTCGTCTGCAATGTGAAGAGAATGTTTTTTTTGAACTCAAAAAGATGTTACTGTTGCAGTCCCTAGCCCCTAAAGATATCAGTTCTGCAAGAGGATTAGCTTTCAGAGACTTGCATCCAAGAATATCCATTAATTTAAAAAATACTGAGTTACTGA
>JASSUY010034162.1:10179-33086 GCA_032466535.1 Forpus xanthops
AAAGATATGATTAAAAATTCAGCATTTTAACAGCAACATCATGCTGAGCAATATATTTAAAGCCGGCGGGGGGGGGGGGGGGCGGGGGGCAGGGGGGAAGTGGTGGTAAAAAAAAGCCAGAAATAAACAAAAGAAAAAAGAAAACCAAAGACCCCAACCTACCTGTACCATCACCAGCCCTAGCCTAGATGAGCTATGTAATAGCAAAACAGCCCTCCAGTAACTCAAATTTTCCTCCAGCAAGTTACTCTGCAAAAGCAATTAGTATTATTTGATTCTTGGACAGGGAACTTAACATTGGCACATGCTTTGAGATGAATGTAAGCTTTAATTTATTGTGCTATTAAAAAAAAACCTTCATCAATTCATTTAAAATTTTTCTTTTTTCTTCAACTGGCAACATATTGCATACTTCTAAGAAACTTAAGTACGTTCTGAATATGATTTTCAATGTTTGCCAAATACTATGTTAAACTAAGGGCCAAGTTGACTCTCTCAGTTGGAAAGTTCCTAAGTTATCCAATAGCACATGAATTAAACCATGCCAAATGAAGTGTGGGGGAGAGGGGATGACACAGCAACAAAACGAACAACTGAGCAACATGGCACGCTACTCTCTTGACTTCAAATTTCACTTTGAAATCTAATGTTTGAGAGAAAAAGAAAAAAAATACACAAATAAACTGACATACTCACTTTGAACGTCCAGCTGAATTTGGTCGGTGCTTATTATTTACTCCATGTTCCAAAGAGCTCCCATTTAAATGTGAAGCAACTCTCTTGTGAGAATTTTCTTGACGTGTCAGAGCAGCTACTTCCAAACGTTCCTATAAATCAGGAAAAACATCAAGTAAGTATAGAAACTGCTCCTATCCTCAAAATATGTGAATACTTGACTATTATTCTTTAAAGGCATACAAATCACTGAAGAAACAGGTTTTCATAACATAAATGTACATATGAGGTTGTGGAAGAATTGCTGAGATTCAGAAAGTACATTTCAGGACTGTCCACAAGCAAAAAATTCCTTTACAATGAAAGCAGAAACATTACTATGCTATGTTTTTTCTATGTCTGTTTGAAAATACCTAGTACACTTAAGATGCTAATATATTAAACCATTTTCCCCTGCAGTTGATTTTATTCCAGAAATAAACTCCATAAATCAAGAACATATTTTAACACATATCTATCAGAAGCACTGGATGAGAAAAGATGTTCAAGACAATTCAGTCTTGTAAATCTTTCAAGTTTCTGTAAGTGGATGTTAAGTATTGACAAGACGGTTGCAACGGTTTTTGCATGCCTACTTAGAAAGAATACCTGTTTGGCAATCTCTTTTTTTTTTCTTTCTTCTCTTTTCTCTTCTTCTCTTCTCTGAATCTCATTAAGGATTTCACGTTGCTGAAATGAATTTTGGTGTTATTAGAGATGCAGTAGCACATGCAATGCAACTGCTAACCTTACCCTGGTATAATTAAACAAATAAACAAAAAAAGCCAATGCTAATTTTTAAGTGTAAAAGAGGACTGGTGGATCTCACAAAAGTAAAAAAAGATAAAAAAATTAGAAGTCGTCTTTCTCAGGAGAGCTAATTTAACAGCAACAATTGTACGGTATAGGAGACTGGAGTTGCGGAGAAAATTACTTCTACTGACACGCCCAACAATACAGTTTTATACACAGAGAGACAGACAAATAAGCAAAAGCATTTTTTTCAGAACCAGAGCTATCCTACCCATATTCCCACATTGTGGAGACCCTACACTGCTAGTCTCTGTGACACTTAGATGAATTCCCTCATTTTTAATTAGGAATGTATGCGGGTCCAAGGTCTGTTTAGACTAAATTTATTGTGCTCTGGACAAGTTTGTCATAGTGAACATTCCAGTCACCCTATGGGTGAAGGAAGGTATGATTACTCATCTGTCTGGCTAATACATCCTAGTTTACGATGGAACGCAATGTACAATTTGATTACACTTTTGTATAAGCTCCTCTTTATAAGTTATTTTCATAGGATTAGGAATCAGCAATTAGGTTTGTTTCAGGCATAAATATTTCTCTGGGTTAAAACTACATCATTAAAAAGTTACAATTGCAGCAGCAATTGTTCATGTAGTACATACTGATCAACTCATACTGACAGGTCTGACAATTTAGTAATTCATTAAAACCCATGGTTACGCAGGATGACTCACAAAACTGTGATTGTTTATTCTAAGAATACAGGGTTATTCATACTTTCAATTTCTCTTACCTCCTGCTCTTCTCTTCTCTTAACTTCTTGTGCCCTGCGCAACTCCTCTTGAGCCAGTCTTTCTCGTTCTTTTTGATGATTTTTTAACATTTCTTCATGAAAAGACTTGGAAGGTGGTTTATTATACTCACTGAGAAATGACTGTATATGGTCAGCAAGTTCAAATATCATCACCTGAAAGAAAATAAAGATGAATGACATGCAGAGTTCACACACCAAGTAGATCACACAGTAAAATAACATCCAACTTGAAGAAGCCATACAGCAGCAGGGTGACAGCCAATTTTGTTACTTATCATCTGGAATTTACTATATTTCAGTATTTTTTCAGAACTATTTATTAATAAACTGTAACATAAAAAATCCCTGACCACATTAGCAAAGAGGAAAAAAAATACTGAAAGACAGCCAACTTGAAACATCACCTTTTTCTTAAAAATATTTTTTTTTTCCACAAAGATACATGTTTATGACATGCAAGTGACAACAGAATAAAACCTCTGCAATTGTCTATTACTGTTTCTGCTGCTTATTACTTATGAAATAATTACTTATTTCACTGCTAATGTGAAATCCAATCCCTCCTCTGTAAGCTAACCCCCCAGTTGGAACTGTACAACCGCTTACAGCATTCCACATTCATATAACCACTCCCTGAAAGTAAGAACTCCACTTAAAACTCGGCTGGATTCTGCCACATGGTTTGCAATGTTGCAATAAATTTTCAGCTACTGTTGCCTGAAATGGATATGTACCGATGATTTATTGACATATCATGGCTTAAGCTCCCATTAGTCTAGCAGCACATCTTCATTAATTCAAGCAATCCATAGTGCTAATAGATCATCGCAACTTCGAAATTATAGCGCAACAGAAAGATGCATCCCACCAGCCAGCAGCAGCACTAAGCAGGATTTGCATGTATAGATGGGAAAACAGCCAAACTAAATGTACCATCTGCCTGTAACAGGCTGACATTTAGAAGATTCTCAAACACTGAATCCCCTGCTTGAAAGTAAGAATGAAGCCAGGAGACAATTCAGAATAGGAAGAATAACACGGTACACATATACCCGAGATGTGCAAACCAACATACCTTTCCCACATTACTATTCAGACGCATGCACTCGTGTATTTAAAAAAAAAAAAAAAAAAAAAAAAAAGGAGGAATGCCAATAATCAAACCCCCAAACAATTTAATACTCCATTTGACAGGTAACTGAGGTATTTTCAAGTTCTCCATACTGCAGAATACTCTTTAATAAAGAATACCTGTCCAGGCAGAGAAAACAGTTGTCTCCCTTTCCCTTGCAGAGAAAGCTGTTCACAACTGCACATATGTCATTCATCAAAAATGTGTATCATACATGCAATTTACAATTGTATCTACACATTGCTGGAGCAAGCACAATTCTTGCTTTGGAAAACTGACATTGGGAAAACCTACAACACATTTGTAGCTCACTTCAATAAGATCAGAGATCAAATCAGGGAGAGAGGGGTGTAGTCAAGTATTACTATTCCTAAACACAGTAGGAAAAAAAGGCACAATGGCATAGAGTGACTGTGTTACAGCCATAGAAGTCACTGTTAACCTGGTGTTAGAATGAAGGTCTCAGTTCAACATTAGATGAACAAGAACACACTGAAAAATTCCCCACGTCTGCTGTCTGCTTAAACAGGTATACCCACTTAAAATATTCAAATGAATCTGGAAAGTGCAGAAAGTTCTCACTTTTAGAGTTAGTATTGCTTTTCATACAGAGAAATAACCCCAAGAATAACATGAACTTTTAAATCTGCTTTTAAACAAGGATAAAACTTGCACTTGTTGCAACATGCACTGTATTTTAAGATCCTGTTTATTCCAAAGTTTCATTAATTAGAAACATTCTTAAAAAGAAATTAAGTCTCTCCTTCCTTTGGAGCAATACAACTTAAGCTTCCAATGTGGATGTATTCCATTATATTATACCACACATGTATTTAGAGCTATTTAGGGTCCAGGCGGTATTCCTCAAGAAATTTAAAAGCTCTTACCTCTCCGCAGCGCTGTTTTGCCAGTTCAGCTAGGCTGGATTTTAATTCATTTATTTTCTCATTTGACAAGCCTTTCGAATTTTTTAGCTGTATTTCAGGGACACTGGAGGACAGTAAGAAAACATTGAAAGTTTGCACTAGAAAAATTGAGTGTAAAAAGCAATATTCTTGATAAAAATGGGTGAAGGAAAAGGAATGGAGTTTATAGTCACTTGACAATTAGTCAATACTCAAGTAAGCAGCACATAAATATTATAAATATAATATAAAGCCAAAACCACATTTTTATATTCCCTACCATCAAATTTTCTGGCTGCAGATTACCTGTCAGTTATACTTAACAAGAAGAACTACCGAAGAAACCCTGCATACTCTTTATTTACCACCGCTACACAGGTTACACAAACCTGAAGAAATACATGCAATAGTAACAGCCAAATTTAAAAAAATGTTTAAAATAAAATGTCTGTAACTATGAGACGTGAAAGTAAAAAAAAAAAAAAATTACAGTGGCTGTTATGTCCTATAGAATCACAGAATCAACCAGGATGAAAAAGCCCTTTAAGATCATCACATCAAGTCCTATCTTTACCTCAGGACTGACAATCTACCACTAAACCCTGTCACTGTTACAGGGTATAATTGAGCTAACACTTGGTAAGTAATAGCATTTCCCTAGTACACCACTCATGCCACAGCACAAATGGATGGGCTAAAGGGAGATAGATAGGTTTTGGACATAACTGGTGGCATAAGTACCAAAGGAAATGGGGCACAGAGCAACGTTTAACCCAGAAATTACTTTGCAAACCAAATGCTGAGAGGGAGCTGATCATCTGCAATTGTTTTTACATTCTCTAGTAAGAACTCTTCCAAAGGGTTAATCCACCATAAAACAGGAGCCGCACATACAACTAAGACAGTAGACTGCTTAAAACCAAAGATTCAATCCCTCTCTCAGCAGGTTATGAGCTCAAATAGTTTAAAAAGGGCACCAAGGTGCTAGCAGGTATACACCTCTGTTTATGTCTCTCCAAGCTATAAACTGGGGCTGCAGTCATGCACTGACAAATGCAGCCGTGTAATTCTCCATTGTGCAAAAGAGCACATCCAATTCAGGTGCCAAATTTTATAGTTGCATATTATAAAATACCACAGGCTTAACAAATACTGACAAGTGGAAAGCCAGGAGGAGAGCGATGAATGAACTACATGTTTTTCCAATTTACACTTTACTATGGAAAACAGAGGGAAATGTTCAAAGAAAAAAAAAAAGTTAAGATTTTAATGTTCACTCACGTATCAGGGTAAGTATGTGGACACTTGACCCACAGATCAACTTTGGCATATACTTCATTATCACCAGTCAATCCCTGAGGACGCAGAACTAAATTAATTTCAGGAGGTTGTTGCACCTGAGATGAAAAATATAACTTTAGATTTAAAGAGGTTTTCTGGTTTTGTTTTAATGAAAGTACACAACTCTCAAAACCTATATTATGGCAGAATTAAGGTTAGACCATCTGAACCGATAAAAAAATACATTAATGTATTGATACTGCTCAATAAGAGTGAACTGGTTCACTGATTATCATATTTTATCCAATATATTTTTAGAACTTTCTCAGAGAAATGTAGTTAGTCATTAGAAGATTCCGACTGAGCATTTTATAATAAACCTCTTGTATTCTGCTTACTGTAGGCTAGTAGCAGGAAAAAAATAATAAATGGTTTACTTATGGAATATCACTAATTAAAGCATTCATTATAAGAAAAACATTGTTTCCTTTGTGTTTTGGATCACCAGCAAACACTAGTTGGTATTTTATCTTCTCACAAGGCAATAGACTGTAACATCACATATATATACACCTTGTGTGGCCAAACAAATGCAGAGTAATTTTTTTGTATTTATATTTTTGGGTTTGGAATGAAACAGAATTTTAGCAAGACCTTCCCCCCCATGGCTGTTCAACTGCCTACTCAAAATCAGAGTAAAGTAAAACATGCCCACAAAAACATTCTAAACTTTTTATTTTGTATTAAATACTTTGAAAAAAACCAAAACAATACAGGACATGACAAACAGGCAGGGAAGTAAGACCACATGTAATAACAAATACTGAAACAGGTTAAAAGATGGTCACTATACCCTCTATTTTCCCTTTGCATTTCCATCAGGGAAAAGAACAGGTTAAGTCAAGAGAACATCAGGTATGAATTTAATAGGGAGTGAGGTCTGCAACACTTCTGAAAACCCAGCGAATTACTGTGTTAGTATCAAACTCCGGGGGGTGTGTGGGGGGGTGTGTAGGTGAGTTATAGGTTTTGCAAGAATTAAAAGTTCAGGCTTATGGCAGAAAAAAAGATAGCTGGGGCTATTTTGTAGAAACTGAAGACAAAAGAATGTAAATAGAAAGGACAGTAGCAGTGAACTTGGGGAACTGAAAAGAATATTCAGTACCTCCAGGTACAGGAAAACAGTGCCACAGATGCAGCTGGAAAAAAAATATCAATTAGACATTGTGAACACAGAAGAGAAATGTGAAAGAATAGGGAGTAGCAGACCTGAGCATTAGTTAGTTGTAATAAAACAAACAAAGCCTCAAACAACAAACAAAAAATATGAAAGCTCTTATTAAAACAGAAGGTTTTAGTAAACCAAAGCATTTAATTGAGAAGATCAGCAACATGTATACAGATGAGATTAACTAATTAAGCAGGTATGCAATTAGTCAGTTAAGGGATGAATTAAGTAGCAAGGTTTAAAGACTCTCACTTAAAACACAAGTTACATGTACATTAACTATAGCACAAAGGCACCAATCTGGAGGATTAACTGCAAAGCCAGTCGGTTACAGGGCCGTCTGCCGAAGCGGGGAAGGACCAGAGACAAGACAGCTAAAGGAAATATGCGCCAGGCAAGAAACACGAGGACCGCGCACCACATCTGGAGTGCAGCCGCAGCCCGCTATCCTCAAGGAAAGAGGGCCCATTGCTTGCCGTGCCGCTGGCTCTCTAACGATTAATGGGCACAGGAAGCGCTAAAGGAGAACTGCGGCAAGGCCGCCACGCTTGGAGCGGCCTAGGCGAGGGGAGCTCCGCTCGCTACCTTCCAGGCCTGGCTCTGCCGCAGATCTTGAAAGTCCTGCCCGTAGATGGACTCCAACACCTGCAGCTCGTTCTCCTGCCGCAGCTGGTAGCTCTCCGGCGGCTCCGCGGCTACCTGCACAGGCAGCGGCTGGGCGCCGCTCGCCCGGGCCATGTCAGCTCCCCGGGAGTGAGATAGAGACAGCCATCGTACACAGCCCTGACTCCCTGGAAGTGGAACCAGCCCAGAGGAGGCCCCGCTCCTCCGCGCCCCGGCACCGCCTCTGCGGCGGTGGGGGGAGGAGGAGGAGCCGAGGGGCTGGGGCCTGGTGGTGCGCCCGGGAGCGGCGGCTGTAGGGAAGGCCGGTACCAGTTTCCCAGCCTTCGGGAGAGTTGTGTGTTGCCGTGCGGTGGGGTGGCAGCGGCCTTGGCCGCGCTCCGTTAGCTCCGGACTGTGCAGGGCTGTAGACATGACCACTCTCGGCCGCTTTCCTGGGGCTGTGCCACCCGCTGAGGGACAGCAGCATTTTGCGTAACTCATGGTCCCGTCTGCCTCCCCTCGAAATCACCATCTTAGCTGCGTAGGCCCGGAGCAGCAGTGCCTCAGAATCGTAGAATTATCTTGAGTTGGAAGAGATCCATAAGGATTTTCAAGTCCTATTCCCTGCTCTGCGTAGGACTATCTAAAACTAAACCATGTAGCTAACAGCATTTTCCAGACACTCTTTGAGTGACAGTCTTGCAGCCGTTACCACTTCCCTGAGGAGTCTGGTGACCAACCACCCTCTTGGTGAAGACCCGTTTCATAAGGGCCCCTTTTCACCAGTCTGAACTTCCCCAAGATATGCCTCACAATACATCTGCAAATACAGAGATAGGCACCAAATAGGTCTTTTTTTAAATACACTTTGAGAAATATTTACAAAGAGAAAAAAAAAAAAAGAAATTTCGTGATGGATTTCACATAGAGCTGGGGTAGGATACAAGTTCATGTGGAAACTACAACATGTTTTCACTGATGACTAATCTGACAGCTACTGGGAGGTGGAGTGTGAGCAGCCTTAGCCTTTTCCTGGTGGAACTGCAAACACAAAGCTAGGTAAGCACAGACATGTTTTTCATCAGCCACTCTGTGGTGGCAATTACTGAAAAGAAGGACTGCCACAAGATGTAGTTCTGAGATGTTAATGAAAAAGCCCTAAGTAAATTCATACATACAGGCTTATTGATTAGGTTTGTAATGCCCAGGCAAAGAAAAATTCTACACTAATCTGTAGTTTGCTACTGTACACCCATAGACAGTACTTCTATTCGTTAGGAAATGAAGGAAACGAGTATGGTTCACTGAAACTCAACTGTTTTCCTTCTGCCTTACCAGGATTCCCACTAATTATATTATCTTTCTTCTAAAGATCAAATTCCTTCATCTGAACTGAAAACAAGTAACATATGTTTCAGAGCCATATGTGCAGTATTTTAAATCTCTGTTTCGGTATAATAGATTCAATTTTTCTTTACTTTTGTAACTGCATGAAAAAAATCTTCTGATGCTTCTCTTTATTTTAATTACAAGGTTTCTCCCAATGGAGTCCTAGTGATCTTCACTTTACTCCTTGACCTTGGAGTACAGACTGTTTGTTTTAAATAGATCACTTAAGGAGAGACTTACTCTGATGAGTAGTTTCTATAGTACTCAGTTTCTCATTCTAAAATTGATATCTTGTGAATGAATACTTTCATTTATCTTTCCATTTCACTTAAACTAAATTCTTATGGTGCCCAGCTGGGTTTGTAACTAGTATAATAACTGTTAGTTTCATAACGTCATTAGCATCTAACAAAAACTGAATCTTGAACTGTGCCACTGTTCTGATGCTGTTCTCTGTTCCACACCATGTCTGGGAATGCCTGGAATGTGCCTTTAGTAATTTTTTTTTTTTTTTTTTGTTAGGAAATGGCATGAACAAAGCTCTGTAGTATTTATCTAACCACAACAGAGATCTCCTTTTGCACAGTCACAGGTGACCTGGGGCACTGTAGTTGTCCACTGAAGTTTCTTGCATCTTCTTACAAGTAACTGCTGTATTTGACCCACAGGTGCAGTTGGGTATTTCTCATCTATCAGTTTGTTTAGGTGTTCTCTCTGTAGTAAATACTAGAAATAAAAATTTCCAGGCCACAGATTCATCTTGTCTTCCACCAAAAGACATGGCAAGAATGGCCAATTTGAAGATATGATGCAGTAAATAATTAAGAAACTCCTGTAAATTTTTCTTTAACAGAAATTATGGGTTTACACTTTCCAAGCACGTTGTGTGAGGCACACAGCCCAGTTTATGGCAAACTTCCCCGTGTTAGTTTGCATAACAGTGGGTGGATCAGGTAACATTATGCATTGTTAAAGCTCCCTCACTGTTCCTGTTCTTTGTGACTTGGCAAAATTGTAACCAGTTGGGATGAAATGTTCTAGACCAGATGTCTTACCCCAGGATTTTTTTTTTTTTCTCTTAATTTCTTCAAGTGATTCATTGTTTGCAAGCAGAAACACAGACACAGGTAACTTCATAATTTAAAAAATTCACAATAATTTATTTTAAAAAGTCTTGTGCCCCAGCAAAAGTGTGAAAATTCGGTGGGTGATGGGGAAGAGACACCTTTTTCAGGGCTGTGGCTTTGCTAGCTAGCCTTGAGAAAACCTGCACAAAGTAAACAAAAATATATTATTTAGGGAAAAAAAAAGATCAAATTCTCTGCACAGATCTATTGGAGTACAGTGAGCATCACTGAAGAGTCTGCCTGCCCCAAACACGTGCATCTGGACAGAAGCTTCCCTTCCAAAGTTTAAAACTTCCATATCCCACATTGGAATTTAATTCTAGCTGCTAAAATGTAACAATGTGAGGTGTAACAGTGTGCTTTCACTTCCCCCTGTGCATAGCGAAGGGAGGTTAGTCTCCCCTGGTGAGGTGCAGGAGAGTGGGAAGGGTGTCAGAGGTAGTAGCTGAAGGAAAGGGATGCCCTGTAAATAAAAAGGTGGCTGGGAGGTGGAGAGTAGGTCAGAGTGGCAAAAATGGCTCCAGGAATACTGAGGGTCTGAAAGGACGAAGCCGGTTTGGGAGGCCTAGGAAACAAAGATGAGGGAAAAGCAGAGTGGTAGCTGCTGGCTTTTGCCTGATTAAGGTGGGTAAAAGAATGAGACTGGCTGGACAAAGTGAATGGTTTGTGAGCAGGTGTGAGAGGAAAGGGCAGGAGAGTGAGTCTGGCTGTGAATATGGAAGAGACATGATTTACCAGAAAAAAGCCTGGAGCAATTAGCTGCCAGAGAGGAAGCTACAAGTGTAGATGCTGTAGGGTCTGTAGTACAATAGGGTGTTGGCAGCTTTCATTTCCCTGTGGTCAGCACACATCTCTGAACCCATGGCAGAGCACTTGGTTCTTTCCTGTATCATCCAAGTCCACATCACAGGAGACAGCACATAGACTATAGAAGTATATTTTATCAGTGTGGGGTCCTTGAAAGCCTTGGTGGGCAGAGGTTATACTGATGGGCAGCTGCTCTTCAAGGGGACACATCCACATTGCCAGCCAACTGCTGAAAGGCCTTTTGTTGCTTCTCAACTAGTCATCCACCTAAAATCTTCAAATATGTACTACTATATGGATGCGGGTACACTTTTTGCACATTAAACCCCAAAGTTACTATGCCTATAAAGAACTTACCCAACAAATTACGTATTTAAACAGATTTTAACAAATAACACGTATACCTGTAAGTCTGCTCTGCCTGGTAACATTTTTTTCCTGAGGCATGTACCTGTGTTACAACACCGCCAGATTCCAGACGGTACCTGCCCACCGAAGAGGAGGAGCCTCAGCCACAACACCGCCCTGCCTGCCTCTGCTTACACCACGGCCGCCACAGGCGCTGCCCATCAAAATGTCGGCCGCGCTGACTGCCTCGCCCACGTGATGGCGGCGCTCCCGCCCCTTGGGAGTGTGGCGGAGGTGGGAACTCGGCGGTCCGCCCCGGTCTCTTGGCTCCTCCCGGACAGGCCGCTGCCTGCCGCGGGCTATGGGGCGTAGCGGCTTTGCTCAGGGGAGAGTGGCTGGGTTGGGATGCTGGCGCATGTAGGAGCAGGGGTGTTACCGCCGGCCTCACTTGGTGTGGGGTGAGCTCAGAGTGGGTCGCGCAGCAACGTACGGAGGCTTTTCGGGTTGTTGGAGGCTCGAGTGCCCCCCGCTTTTGGATTCAAAACCAAATTAATTTAACCCGAGAAATAGCTGGAGTGCAGTGGAAGGCATTGAACAGTCACTGACTTCCCTGGGCGCCGTGTAAAGGTCGTTTCACTGTCCAGTGTCGCGCAGAGCGAGGAGGAACTCGGGGCGGAGTCGTATGTCACCACGGGAGGTAGTGGGCAGGAGAGAAGAGAAACCTAGGAGATGTGCCATGGGGTAAAAGGTGTCCTTTCTCCCTCAGGGTTGTGAGAAAAGCTAACGCTGGGGCAGAGAGCTGAGAGAGGACAGCGCTTGTGGTCCATCAACTTTCTCTGACTGATTTTAATCTATAGGAAGTCCATGTGCCTGCGAGTGTGTACGCTATGATACGAGACGACCTTCTGGCGGGGTTAGGACGGTGAGCTGCGGCGTGGACTGTGATTTCCCCATGCACGTTTATTGCAATAAACCATGCTGAGGAAACGCTGTAGTATCGTGAAGCAAGAAATATGGGACAGCTAATCGCAAGGAGGAGCCTGCTTTTTCTGTTTTCCTTTGCCGGTTATCGCAATTTACAAGGTGAAAGCGTGAAAAACCGACCCTACTTTCTGGCACACAGAAATACGCTGAATATGCCTCCAAGTGATAGAGACAGGGCTTTGTCCTCAGAAGTGCCTTTTTGCTTGTGGGCTGCATACAGTCACTGAAGGCTGGGGCTCGGTAACCTGTGGGTATTAGGTGTCAGCAAGGAAGGCAGGAACTTTGGCATGGGGTACAACAAAAGCTGGATCACGAGAAATGAAAGCGAGCATCCCCCATACCAGGCTGTTACCAGAGCGCTGGAGATGAGGAATGCCTCGGCTGGGCAGATGGTGTGGCAGGATGGGAACGGCAGCCAGGCTGGTGCTGCGGAGAGTGAGGAGCACGGCGAGGAGCAGACCTACAGGCATTTCACTACCACGGTGCAAATCGTCATCTTCGTAGGCTCTTTGCTGGGTGAGTGTTGCTGGAGTTTTTGTTGATGTGGTTTGTTTTTCCTTATGGCCAGGGACTACACACCAAATGGTAACCAACATAACTTGCTGCTGTAATAACTCTTCTTCCTGCAGGTGTATGATTTAATGTGTTGTTTTTTTTTGTTTTTTTTTTTTTTTTTTTTTTTTTTTTTTTTTTTTTTTTATTTTAATGTATAAAAGCTATTACTGTAAAATTCTATTAATCACAGCTGAGAACTGGTCCAATATATGTATGTATTACTTTGTAAACTTTTCTATCATAATTTGAATGGGCAAAAATTAAATGCATTGATTACACCTTTAGTTTCAACTGTAGTGGGATCTGTTCTTCATACCACAGAAAGGTTGTGGAGTGTTTTAAACAAGTTTTACTCAATAACTGTTTCGTAATGCAGAAATTCTGTGTTTCTGTCCTGCAGATTTTAAATTAATCCTTTGGAAATACTTTATGCTGTAAAAATGTATAACCATATGCAGTCTTGCCTATTGTCCTTTAAAGCAGGAATCATACATTTTAGATATGTGGTAGTAAACCAGTCATTTATTGCCAAATAATTTTACAGATGTGTGTATATTTGCTTTCTAGGTCCTTACAGCATGTTGTTTTATCAGCATTTCTTACAAAAGGCAAAGTAAGCCCTTTGGTGACTCAAGTTAGCACTGTTCAGGAGATCAGTAAGCTGGGTTTCAGTAAAACGCTTTTAGTAAAATCTAAATCATTTAAAGCTGGTTACTGGAAATTATGATGCTTTTCGCACAAGGCTTGACAGAGAAAGTCTTGAGCTCTTTTAGGGGAGTTCAGTAGGACTTTGCTGATGGTCACTGGCTCTTATCATCAAAGATTTGGTTTTGTTTTTTCTGGTCTTGAGTAATGCTAAAATCCATTTCTGTGGCCATGGTAATTAACTGTAATATCAATTTCTTCTTGGCTATATTTAACATCAGAAATCATTTGTAGTAAGTTGGTAAGCATAGTCTTGGAATAGCATTGGGCTCAGTCAGCAGTATGCTTACTGCTTGTTACTGTAAATCACAGTCTTTTGGCCTCAATTCCTCTGCCCAGTACAGGTAATCCTCTTTGTTCTTTTTTTTTTTTTTTTTTTTTTTTTTATTTAGCACATAGATGGTGCGGTAAAAGAGCTCTCTTTGAGTGTGTTTGATAGTGCCTGGCACAAAATGACAGCCAGCGGATAGTGTCCTTAAAAAATAATTAGATGAGAAAATGCAGAATTCATTCATATTCTTCATTCTTTGGGGTTTGAGCCATAAGAACATATATCTGGGTCATGTGTCCAGGCTCATTTTCATGAGCATGGATCTTCCAGTTTTATTTGAAGAAGAAAACAGACACTGTCATGTAATCATACCTTCTGCAGCTAGGAGTTCTTGAAAACCAACAACCAATCAACAAATACCATAACTATAAATTTTCCAAGATTACTGTAAGTCATGGTTTGGCAGTCCTGCAGTTTGCTTTCAAGTGGTGGAGTCTCTGAAAAGATGGGGACCTAAGGGGTTTGTGTGCAGGTTAGATGGCTGGTAGGCTGTTGAAGCTTCCAGATCAGTAGCTTCTCCAGGCCTATGAAAGAGCAAAACAGGAGAGGAAGTGATGTATTTTTAAAATACAAAAAATGCAGCGGTCCAATGACAGATGTTAGCAGCAAGCCTTGTGACTTTACAGTGATAAAAAACAGTTTTAATTTTTTTAAACTGCCTTGTTTTCCAGTCTTCCTGCTGTCCTGAAACACTGTTTTGACAATATTCATGAGACGTGCTGTTGTAACACCTTAAAACTTAAGAATCTTTAAACATGACTTCATATATCATCCCTATTCTGTCTTTGCTGAGTGGAAACAAAGCCACAAAGAAGCTAAAGCCTTGTTCTCCAGGTCTCAGGGTTTCTGTGCCTGCATGCTCAACCCTCATGTGGCAGAAGTTTTGCCTGTGCATGTGCTGCGTGCTATCTCCTGCATCAGCAAGGGAGAGAAACTTGATGTTTACCTGATGCTTATGGTTGTAGAAGCCATTATTTAAGTTTTCCTCTTCATTTGTTCTCTGCCATTATCTTTAGGGTGTGGGTGATGTCCAACTCTTTTCTCCATCAGTTGAGCCCCTCAGCTGAGCTGCAGAATAGTCCAGTGAGTCTCAAGTTTGCCTTTGCAGAGGGGAAACCCTTTAAGGGGAATTAGGCCTATCCTTCCTCCTAAAGAATGAGGTGGATTTGAATCTTTTCTGGTTTGAGTGGATGTGCAGCTTGTACATTCCCACAATGTCAGTGTGTACCCAAGCCACTTTGCTATTGGGTAGAGCAGAACTACCCTTTTAAAAGGAAGAAATAATTTGTACTTCTAGCTTGAAAGGGAGCAAACATAGATGGCTTAGTCGTGATAATGGACACTGGGGTCTGACATAAGCAGCAGTCTATAGCACAAAGAGGTCCAGGTCCTACAAGAGGGAAGAATCACAGTTGGTGTTGTGAATTTAATTGGGGTTCCTGCTGTGCAGAAGGACGTGATAGTGATGGCTGTGAGAGAGATGTATGTTATGCTGTGTTTACTTTGCAGTACATCAAAAGTACATCCTCAATTATTTTAGGTAGCAATAGCAACGATACTAGATTCTAGAATTTCTGTTTATACTTAAAAGGGATTATGTAGTTGTTAAAGGCTTGTCAAAGCTTGAACCTGGATGTGACATGTATGTCAGAGGATCTAACTGGTAGAACGAACCAGAAGTACCAAGAAGAGGCTATAGCTAACTGGCAGATTTTTTCTGGTTTTGTTTGTCTGTTTTTTTGTTTGTTGTTTTGTTTGGGTTTTTTTTTTTTTTTTTGGTCCTAATTTGCTAAGAGCTTTCATTGTTAAAAATTTCTGATTTTGTGAAGAAACAGAGTATTTCATGTTTGGAATAGACAAAACATAATTATTAGTCTAAAAGTGACTTATAATTTTGGGCAGCTAGAGATTAGAGTTCTTCAGATAACTTGGTCATGATTTACTGAGTTTATGAAGCTATAATATGCTTAAATGCTACAGTTTCGAGTAGCTGTTCATGTGACTTTAAGTCTGCTTGCAGAAATTTCCTACTGTTGCTCTTCCACTGTTTGTGTGGAAGTTCTCACTTAAAAGACTAGCTATGATTCTAGTATCCAGGGACTGAGAAATAAGAAAGGGTAAATCTGCATCTCTGCTTTTAACCCACTGTGTACTCCTTTGGCTGTAGCCTACCACGAGGTTACTGCAAAAGACAGGAGGCATTGGAGGGAGGAATTTGGTCAATTTAGTTACCCTGATCAGCAGCTTGGTTTGCCTCTATGAAGGAAAGATTTAACAGTATGTTCAAGACTTGAAAGTCATTTCTGTCTGTGATGCTTAGGTGAGTGCATGAAATGGGGTGTACAGCTGAGGAGCTTTAAATGCTCTGCACATGTTGATGGATCTTACTTTCCAAATGCACAATGTGAGGTATCAAATTTGTATGAAACTAGAAGGCCTTGTTAACACTGTTGTCCTGTGCATTTTTTTCTGGTTCTCCTCCCCATTCCACCGAGGGACTGGAGAGTGAGTGAGTGGCTGTGTGATATTTACTTTACAGCTGGAGTTAAACTGTGACACTAGTAATGGCAGTTCTCATAGTAATGGCATTTCCTTGCCTGTAAGCTGTTAACTCAGGACTAGAATAAAGCAGTGAAAATGCTTGTCACTGGTGTTTCTCATTCTGCTGTTTGAACTGTTCTTGGGAAGTTGGAACATGTTACAAAAAAAAAAAATAAAATACAAGTGTTATGAGCTTCACCAGAGAACAAGGAAAAGGCCTATGCCTCTCATTGCCACTTCCCTTTTCTGATCCATCCACACATGTATTTCATAATCCTTGAAATGAAGAGAGTAGGTGCCTCAGGATCTCTGGAATGGCAAGTGCTTGTGCAGAGATGTGTTTTTGGCGTGAGGTCAGGTGAACTGCACTCATTAGTCTGCTTAGGCCATAGCTGTGCAGGTACAATGTGATTACAGCTGTTGCTTCTAAAAAAAAATTACTACAGGAGAATAGAAGACAAAGTAGTTATGCTGCTTCTCTTATGAATAACTGTGTTTTGTATTTCTCAATTGCGCCTAATTGGCTTAGCTAAAGGAAAGCTATTATGTTGCATTTCTGTGTGCAAGGCAGCAACTTTCATTACTTTAAATCCGAGGGAAAGCGAAAGACACTGATGGGAAGAACTAGCTGATTTTACTGGCCAGTGGAATGATGCAGACAGGAGCAGTGTGATATGAGAAGCAATACATGCTGTTACTGCTGATTTCCTTCAGTTGATTTAATCCTGACTGGTAAAAGGCATCCAGAGATTCGAGCTTGTTGTGTCCTGAGTTGTTTTGAGAGGATGCAGAATTCATCAGTGGAAGAGCAAAAATGGAAGAGGTTTGCTCTGAGATTGATTACTTCATTTCCACTAATCCTGCGCAGATCCATCTGCTCTTCAATTCCTTGTATATTCTGCTTGACTCAGGTTAGATTGTTTTATACTGCCTTGTAGGAACTGTTTTGTTTTGCTTGACTTGCGTTTCCGGCTAGTTCCCTCCACCTGCCATCAAATGGATGTGGCTAAGATGATGAAATCGGGATCACTTGTGGAACTGAATGATGATTTGCAGTCTCAGTAATACTGGCTAGGGTCCTTAGGTGGCAAATTCAAATGGCAGATATCAAAGAGATAGTACTGTTCATAAGAAGTTAATAAGAGGGAGGATAAAATAAAATTGAGGTTTCAAACTTCAGCCTTGTCAAACTACTGAAGTTTTGAAGATGGAGACCATATTCTCCATCCTCATGTGTGTTTGTTTTTGTGGGTTTTCTTTTTTGCCTTTTACCCTGTCTGTCTTTCTTTGGGTTCTTGTTTCAGGATCGGTTCTCTTCACAAGGTTGTTGTGTCACCTGATGTTATAGTAGTAGTGCCATCAGTGATACAAATTAATGACAAAAGCACAGTTTTTCATGCAGTTTCTAAAGTTACTTCTCTTTGACCAGGAGTAGAGTTCGGCTTGGATTTTTTTTTTTTTTTATTTAAATAAAAAATGATTTGATGAGTTTTGTGGGTTGTGTAGGGGCTTACTTGGAAGAGAACTGACAAATACTGTTGAAGTGGTAGAAAAGGAAAATCTGTAGTGTTCCCATGTACACGGGTAGTTGATTCTTGCTGTAAAACAGTTAAGCTTCAGCTTTTGTATGATTTATTGTGATCATAATGGTCAGCATGTCCCAGAGCAATGCAGGCCACTGATGGTTGTTCTCAAAGCCCTTCATGGGGAGACCAGTTTCTTGTTGCTACTGTGGTGAAGAGAAAGTCATGATGTGACTGAGCTCAATGGGCCATGAAAGTGAAATTGTGCTGGCTTCTCCTGTAGTTACTGACAGACTGAAGCTACATGTGTCTGTGCAGATGTATTTGCATTGGCTTTACAGATAAGAGGACCCTAAGGTAAAGAAACTTCCAGTATTTGAGAAGATGCCATGCAGCAATTCTGTTACATTACTTTAGGGAAATGTTTCCTGTTTTTTGTTTTCCATTCTTCCCCTTCTGAAACCTGTGTAAACTGCATGCATTCTGAATTTTGTCTAGGTTGATCATGGAGGCCGTATGTGAGATGGAGCTCATGCAGCAGTCCCACTCTTCCATTTTTGGGGGCACATCTCAGGCTGTTTGGGCTTTTGATGCACAAAACATACTATGAGGATTAACTACAGCATGAGCATGATAGGACTGCACCTAGCACTCCAATACATTTCAGTAATGCACAGCAGAGCAGCCGAGGCTGCAGAGGGGGATCACCAATGCTGTTGGTGTTACTCATCACATATTCATGCCAGAATACAGGCTTCAGATCTTTGAGCTTGAGGTCAAAGGGGTAGAGAAACATTAATAGTTTTTAATTAGATTTAAGAATTTAGATTTATAACCTGAAATTTGTAGCATTTTTTAATTCAGATTTCTTCCTTCCACCCCCTCCTTCAGCATGAAAAAGAGAAAAAAAAATCAGCAAAAAGCTCCAGTATATTCTTGGCTGCTATTCAAAAATGAATAAACAGTTTATGAAAATAGAGTATTTGAATATGGTAACTGTGAAAAATGCTAGCTATTTGGCTCAGAAAAAATATGGAATTACTGCTTTTACTCTTGTGGCTGTCACAAGTTTGAAAAAGGATGTGTGGACAATGACAAATAGCTGACAACTGTTGAAAGGCTAATCAAGGATGCCTTTTTTTTAAAAAAAAAAGAAGCTTGGAGCTACAGAGTTCCTTTTTGAAATGAGTAAATTATTAATAGCTTCCTTTTTCTCAAGGAAGATTCTTGAGATCAGATTTGCAGAACATAGGTATACAGCAGTATTGCTCTGCAGGGGATATTTTTCTCTTGCCATTAGAGATAATAAATCTTCAGAGACTAATTCTTAACTTAGCAAAGCAACCAGACGTTTGGCAGAAGGAAGAAGGAACATTCTGAGCTTTGGCAGAGAGAGGTCGCTGGAGGTGGCTGCAGCTGCTTTCAGTTGAGTGTAGGCAGTGGGAGGGGATCTTGGAAATGAAGAGGGTCTCCAGAAAGCACTTGTAGCCAGCATGTGCAGTCAGTTTAGCTTGAAAGTGAGATAAAACTGATGCATGAAATTCAATGTACAGTAATATGTTCTACCATTCTCAGAGGGGAAATGAAGACCAGGAATAGCAGTTTTGAGGGAGATCAGGGTATAGGTTCTATCACTCTTAACATGGATTTTTCACTTATTTGCATACAGATGTATGTACTATTAACTGCAGTTAAACGGGGAGCTTATGAGTTGTGCCTTTATTGGCTTGAGCATGGGTGTAGCTGAATGTTCATGTCATGTTAGGTTTAAGTGATATTATATCCCACTGTCATGGTTTGTAGTTTCTATTCTATTCATATTTCCCAGGTCCAAGAGTCTGAATGTGCTCTTGAGATTGAGTCTGTTCACAATTTTCGTGTTAGCCGTGAAGAGAAAATGGCATGAATTTTTTCTTAACAGAAAAAAATCATTCTTTTCAGGCATTTAGGAAAAACCCATACACAAGACAATAAAAATTATAATGAGAAATGGCTCAGTGCCAACAATTGCTCCCCAGACTGAATATGCATCTTGTAGTTAGTAAGAAAATGCAGAGAAAGTATCCCAAATAATCTCACATTGAGGAAACTTTCCCAAACCTTGTAGATCAGTGCCTTACTTGCGGCTTGGAGAATGAGGCTTTTTGTTACTTGCTCTTTTGTCTTCCCAAATCTGTCTTGTATAAAAATAAATTTTAGTAGAAACTCTTAAGGATGCTCTGATAGAGTCTGAACTGTATTCTAGTGGTTACAGCCCTTTCTTTGGAAGCTGTGGGTTAGTTTGGTCGTCTTCTGGCTCTGCCGCACTGCAGTGATATCAAAGGGAGGTGTCCTTTGAAAGAAAACAGTGTACTCTGAAACAGATACTAGATTTCCAAGTCAACCTCTGCTGCCTTCCCAGTGTCCTGCAGGACAAGAAGTGACCAGGCTTCAGGCTTACCTTTTTTACTGAAGATTTCCTGTGAGCTGTTTGGTTCCAGCCTCTCCCTGCCCTGGAAACTAATTGTAGTTTCTGTGTCCTGTCATCTGTGCACAGATACGTAAAATGGAGTTGTTACAGCACTTAACTGTTAAAGGGATAGATCCTTTCTGGGATACAATTCTAAAGTAACTGGTAGTCTAGGTAACATGTTTGTAAAGAATAAATATTTGTATCTTGGGGTAGCTACAAGTGAAATTCACCACAGGCATCTTCTGTAAACAACAAAACAGGGAATCTTGCAGTAAAAAATACTGCAGGTACATGATTAAAGGCTGGACTGAGAGAATTTCTAAAGACCTAGGGGCACGTCTACAACCGCTCCAGCAAAAATCTGTAGCCCTGTTCTGCAGGTGGGGATGGGGAGGATGTTTTCTTTCTACTGATGTCACTTAGGAAAAATTGAATTGTTCTAGATGAAGCCTTTTAAACCAGGCACGTTGCATAGGTCAGCTTTGTTGCTGGTTAGCTGGAATAGTTAAAGTTTGGTGAAGTAAAAAGTAGCTGAAAATCAAGTCTAATGAGCATCAGGTGAATGTAGTGATATGAGTGGTAATATTTGCATGTAATAATAATTGCATAGTAAGAATATATTCAAATATAACATTATGGTAATATTTTTCCTCTACATTTCTGTATGGGTGATTCCAAGCCTCAGGAATAACGGACCCTGCAGCAGTAAGCTGAGTTCAGGTTGTGCCCTTGACTAAATCTGTCTGTTATAGGTATTAGGCTTTTGCTGATCATGTGTTTTTAGGTGAACCGCTAATCAGTTCTCTTCAGAAGAACAGTTGGGTCTGGGGAGTGAGTGAAGAGGGGTGCAAGAACCTGTGTGATCCCCGTTGCTATGGAGACTCCTCTTTTTCCTATGCATGAGCAGAGGCGCCTTGTCTGGCTTTGGCTAAGGGGCTGCTCAGATAGCACCACTGTGGTGTAGAAGAGAGGCACTGGGAAAATAGCAATTCACCCAGCTTGGAAATGTATGAAACGCAATAATATGTACCTGAAAGTGCCTGGTACTCAAGCAATACTGTGTGCCTTCCTCAGACATGTGCTGGAGGGTTAGCTGATGTCTTTAAACATTGTGTATGTTGAGGATGCTAAACTGATCCCTATTTAGGGTGAAACTGATTGATAGCCATCATTTTACTGCCTGTAGTCCCCGTGTGAACACTTCAATGACAGCTATGAACCAGAGCTGTTCAACTAAGTGTCTGGATGTTATGTTTTGCTTTTCACTGGGAGTTAGGTTTGCCAAAATTCCTTATGGCATATATATCACTGTTTTGAACTTCAATGAAAGTTTAGACACATCAAGATTTTGAATTGGATATTATGGGCACTAAGTTAGTATTTTGGGCATGAATGAACCCAAGTACTTAGAATTTTAAATGCATGTCAGTTCTGTCTGTTGCAGTTCTCATTTATTGGCTTGCTATTTAAGCAGGCACCATGAGCACTTCAATGAAGGTTTTATTCTTTTCTGCTTGTCTTTAATAATTAATTAATTTGTGTGGGTTTGGAAAAAGTAAGTTTGCTGCTTACTGAGGACATTTTTCAAGATCTGGGAAATTGTGTACTTTTCTATCACCCATCCTCAGAAAGACGGTGGTAAGTATTTAGGTGCTGCTGAATCCCATAGGCTGCCTGCTGCAGCTCCGTGTCCTCAGGTCCAACTGCTGCAAGGCTGAGCACACATTCCCAAGAGGCTCACATACACACATGTGTGCAATACACATACATAAACATATATGCATGAGCAGCCACGCAGACTGACACAGAAAGTAAGTTCAGCACTCATGCAAACACAAGAAGTGCCAATGGCCTCATCCCCTTTCTGGCTGGTCAGGATGAAAGCCCATTAATATAAAATACATAAGTATATACATATTTAAGCAATATGGATCCCTGTGTAGTAGCTATTCTTAGCCATCCAGTCTAGCCATTAGTTGGCCCAGGATCCTGTCTTCCTATTGTCTCACACACAGACATACAGCTGTAGATGAGGCTCTCCAGTGCCTGGCCCAGAACTATGACCTTACTAGTAGCTGACCTCTAAATCCCAAGGTCTCTCCAGCAGTTGGCTTGGATTTTCCAGTCCTCCACTAACCAACTTACAGACCCCTCTTGTCCTTTCGGTTATCTGGCTCAGACTTAATGGCCACATCATTACTTGTCTCCTAGGCATCTTATCTTACTTGCTGGCTAATCTGGCTTGATTTTCAATAGTGATTGCACACTGACATACACACTCACACAAATGTACACTCTTGTCTCTCCTGTTGTTGCTGCCCTGATGTCCCATGATCTGACTTCAGTTACTGCACTTGGACCTCCATATGGACACAGACCCACGGGGTAGAGAGCCCCTCACGCATGAGAAGGGTTGCAAATGGAGTTTAATGAGAAGGTGGGTTAGTCTGTGCTGATCAGGTGTAGGGCATGGCCAGGCAGACGTACTGACCAAATGCCAGTTTATCGATGGCTTTTATTCCCTTCTTCATCTAGTCCCCCATATTAGTACTAGACTACCTGGAACTCTCCCTTAACTCACCTTTTCCTCCTTACTGTAAACATCCCATGGTAAGTTTTATACAATCCCCAAATGCTTATCGCCTGGGTCCCACAATGACTCCCATTACCTCTGGGCTAAACCCTCTCAGACTGAAAGGAGACCTGGAGAGCCTC
>JASSUY010034163.1:2801-47792 GCA_032466535.1 Forpus xanthops
TCAGAAAGTCCTTGTCCAGCCTAAACATTCTAAGCCATAACTATAAACACTGGTGTTATCAGCACTGCTCCCAAGCTAAAAATCAAAACCACAATGCTGCACCAACTACTACAAAAAAGAGAAAGATGGCTGCTGTTGCTGAACCCAGGACAACATGTGTGGCAGCCAAACCCACTTTCTTCCAGCACAGCACAAGTCTGCTACACAAGCTTCATTCTGCAAGTGTTGAGAGAGGGGTTGGCAGATCAGGAAAAGATGGAAGCATGACTACAAGTCTGGTGCTCCAGAGAGGCCTGGAATGGAAGCTGTGGCTGTGGTGGGAGCAAAGCACAAGAAAAATGAGCAGCACCTCTTTTGTTCCTAGCAGCAGACCAACACCAGCTCTAATATAGGCAATGTGACAGGGAGGCAGCCACAGTTCTGTCTGGACTTTAGGGACCTGCCAGATGTTCACAGCTGGGAGATGAAGCAGATCTTCCACGGGAATGAGGGAATGTGGGCATCATCTAGAGTGAGATGATGAACGGAAAGGAATTGGCAGCTGGAAACAGAGGCTGTCGTCTATTGGGGAAAGTGGTTGATGTCCAGAAATACGTGTTCTGGGGACAGTGCTTGTTTATGGAAGGCATTAGCATTGGCATTGGCTTGGAGATTACAGTGTGCTCTGTGATCCAAAGGTTAGAAAGAAAATTAGGCTTAGGAAGTGCAACTTAGGGAAGTCAAGCCAACTCACAGAGTAAAACCCAGGAGATCATTTAAATGTATCATAAGCTTGTGTAGAATTGCTTACTAGGTTGCTAGGCCTTGCTGTTGAATATGAGTTACAAAGCTTTAAAAAGCAGCATGCTATGCCGTTTCTGATATACAAAGTACGTATCGCAGGTGTGCCTGATTCTCATAAAAGGCTGCAGGGGAGTTTCTGCTTCTCTGGAAGAACAACAGGGAGAAGTTTCCCACCGTGAGTTGTGGATAGGCTAGGTTGGAGCAGTGCCCCTGCTGCTCTCATGCACCCCACTGTCCAAGCAGCCTCCCACACAGACCATACCACATGCTCACATGCAGGGAGCTTGGGTACTGCAAATGATTCCCTCCATCTTCATATGTGTAGGCTTTCATCACAGAAAGCTGGGCTTCCATGCAGACATTTTCATCAGTTCCATTGTACCAACTTCCTTCCAGATCTGAGAATGCGCACTCCTGTGTGTTCCTAAACTGTAAGAGCCCTCTGAAAGCTAAGAGGTGGTTATGCAGCCCTTTGCAATGGTTTAAAACTAATCTTTAGAAAAGTACTTAAAAATCTATTTAAAAAGTCTTTAAACTTAACTAGTGAGATTTTGTTAGAGTAGCAGATCAAAGAGAAGAAGAAAGGAATGAGAGAGGGCAGAGCTGGACCACCTGTATGTATATACATGCTGTGTTTAAAAACAAGGCTTGGCTCAGGTGTTTGGATGTTGTGGTTTCTTTTATCCTCAGGAACTGGTCTAGAAATTTTCACAAGCTGCCAAGTATTGATAATACACCTGGATGGGACAGCCTCCTTTTGGATTTGTACTAGTTACCTTCTCATTGTGATTTCAAACAAGACTAGCAGGGCAGAAACATGCCTGGAGTTCAGAGGGGATAAGCAGCTGTCATCATCTCTTAAAATGATGCTCTCTGCCAATAATTTGCTGTAACTTGCTTTTTTCCTGTGAATAAGTGATTTAATTTCTCTGTGCCTGGGATGGTGTCTTGACACAGTCTTCTTTGGTAATACAGGCTTCAGGTATTGCTGCTTCACTTCCCATCATCATCATCCTCTCCTTTGCTTCCTCCTTCCTCCACAGCTCATTCCTGCTCCTGTGCCACTACATGTTGCTACTATGTTTGTCATTAATCAACACTTCCCTGCAGTATTAACAGTCTAGTAACTGCTGAGACTATAAAGTACAACAGTAACAACTAAAAAGCTTTGTTAGACTTGCTCGGGTTTTGGTTGGGATAGTTACTCCATCTGGTTTATGGAGTAGTTGAGGGTCAGCCTATTCAGAGGCAGTGAGGGCACAAGGGAGGAGTGAGGAAGAGGCAGAAGCAGCAGTCACTAAAGACCATGCTGCCATCACATTCTTCATATTGACAAACAGTGGCCTCCGTTTCTGCATTAAGCGGCAACAAGAGAAGGTGCTATGAGTCACCACTAAAGGATGTTTGTAAAGTGTTTTGAGATCCTTACAGATATCTTGCGGAGAAATACCCTTGAAGAACAGGCGTCTCTGTTCTTACCATACAAGATTTTCTAGGCAGACAGTAATAAACAAGAATTGTTGCAGGTCATGGCTAGCCCTAGAACATGAACTCCTGGCTGGGAGGAAGATGCCTGGATTTTTTCACATCAAGAAAAGGAGGGAGGAGGGATTGTTGGGTTGAAGATACTTTTTTGCAGTGGGTCACAGCTATGGGTCAAACTTTTGATCCTCTTCAGTATGTGGTGGGCTGAGCAACTTCTGTTTAGCAGGCTACCACTGTTGAGAGCAGTAAGGCTATAATTTGCAGTTACCACCTTAAACGTTACAATCCTCACACTCCACCATAGTTGCTTGTTGTGATTCTTTTCCCCCAACTCAGTTGTTCCATCTCTGGTGCTGGCACAAGCATTTATGTCACAGTGCTGTGAACCAGATAGCCATTTTCAGGGGCAAGTTATTTTTCGTCCTGAGTTCATTTAACAGCCACGTGCGCAAACACTGAGGTCAGCTCAAGCAAGAGTGAGGCACAGAAGCATGAATGAATGATTAAAGGTGAAGAGCAGCAAGGCTCTTTAAAGCAAGTTAAGCAGCAGTGTTGTCTCAGTCCAGACTGGAAAAGGGAAATAAGTTCTTGCCTATCTTCTGGAAGTCTTGAGTTTGCCTTTTTAAAAGGCAAATGAACAGAAAATATGCACCAAGACTTGATGGCTAATGACAGGCGGGAGATGAAAGGAAGAAAGAAAAGCATAAACAAGTTGAGCAGAAAGATCTTCCAAAAGCATTTTCTGTTACAGAAATCTGTTTCTAAAGGAGCACAGAGAGGCAGCCCTCTTTCAGTGGGTCTCTTGATTTGGCTGCAGATTTACTGCCCTCATAAGGTTCTTTATTCCCCATCACACCAACCACTGCACAGCCAAACTGCCACTTTGGGTTACCCAGCAAGCTGGTGTTGAGCCTGTCTCAACAGAAATCACTAGATCTAGGACAAAAGAAGGGCTTGAGTCACACAGCAGCACAGGGGTTGAGGAGTTTAAGCGAACTGCAAAATGGCCAGGGGGCAAATCAGAAACCTGTATTTCCCTGTCCCATAGGATACCTAACATTGGAGCCAGGAGGTAGTGTTTAGTGAATACAGTTGACCATGTACTGCACTATGCATTATACTACGCAGATGGCAACAAGCAAGCGAGAGCTGTATATTACAGAAACACTGAGATCAGTATGTTGCCTTAAATGTTTCATACATGAGACTGAAGTAGAGTGTCTCTGCTTTGAAAACCCACCAAAGCCCCAAAAGACAGCTCCAGTGTGGTGGGAAGGGCTGTCATCAAATGGCCATTCAGGTTACCAGCAGGTAACAACTCTACAGTGCTGGTTTTTGTGGGATTTGAGATGGTAGATCAGTGAGAATGAAGTCGCTTTGATGACTAAAAGTTGTGGGGGAAGAATAAGAAGGAAAGAGGGAAGAGAAGTGAGAATCAGTTGTGGAGGCTGGTCTGAAGGGATCAGGGGGAAAGATACAGGAACAAACTTCTATTTGAGAAGAAACACTTAATTTAAAGTTAATGGGAGCATTTGGAAGTGGGGGGACAAAAGAAGGGAGGACCTGTGCAACAGCACAGAGCAGTAGCAAGAAAAATAAATTGCTGTACACTGCTGACCTCTTACCCTAAATATAGCTGAGATTCAGGGGCAGGAAAAGTCCTTGTAAAATCCTGTGGGATGCCATGGGATGCACTAGGCCCACGTGAAAATTGTGTAACACTTGTCCTTAAACTGCTGGCTCTGCCCTTGCTCATGGTGTCAGAATGCTCTTCTGTCTGGACTCCCCATAGCCTTTTTACCAGCCCAGTTCTGTAGAAATTCTGCATCATTTTGTATGGTGGTGGTTTTGCGTGGCACAGCTTCAAACATTGCAGTCTGATTTTCCTTTTTGTTATTTTCCTTTATTGCTTGCTGGCTTTTATTTTGCCATTTGTTTCCTCTACCGTATTGTTCTTTTATTTGCGCTCCCTTTGTGCGTTGTCTCAAGGCTGTAAGCAACGTCTCAGTGCAGGGAATTCATTGTGCTACCACATAACAGTGGAAAGAGCTCCCATTCAGAGACAAGGGAGTATGTTTTTTTTAAAGGGGAAACCATGTTACCCACAGTTTCATGTTTGTACAGCGCAATGAACAAAGTCTGCTTCTTTGGCATGGCTTTATCTAATACTGTTTATGACAATGTATGAATTGAGGAAGAAAGAAATTATGATAAAGGAGCAAGTTTGAGCCTGTTGAAGGGGAGAGAAAGTAAGGAGGGCAAATGTCCAAAGCCACAGGCCATGGTGGGACCCCATGGAGCAGAGCTGTGATTTGGTGTAAGACATCTGATCTGTCTTATGGGAGCAGAGAGCAGGGTCTACACCTGGCTGGACTTGATGATCTTAAGGGTCTTTTCCAACTTAAATGGTTTTGTGGTTACCTTGAGCTCATGTCAGTTTAAACTTGCACTCAGATGTTCAGCTGTGAAATGTAGCAGCTGAGAAGCAGGTATGTCCTTCTGAATGGTGGGAGCAGACAGTGAAGTGGTGCAACTGGCAGAAAGCCCTGCAAAATCAGTCCCTGAATGTAAGTTAGTGCTGAGGGATCCTATGTGAGATACAAAGCAATGATGCCATCAGAGGAGCAAGCTGCCATGTCAGCAATGAGAAACTTAACTCCAATGGATATAAAACCCCCCAATGGCTAAATGAAAGAAAAAGCTCATCACTATCAGAGTTAAAAATAAGAACAGGGATGCTTGGGAGGCAAAAAAGAAGAGCGCTTTGTTAACTCCACTGCATTATATTGCAAATGGAGTACCTTCTTGAGCCCTGACTGCGAGGTGGGTAATACAAGTCCCATTGGTACTCACTACAGTAGCTTAGGCTGGCACCGAGTCTTGCCTAGTAGGGCTTTTTGGAGAAATAGATGATGGCTGAAAAGGCAGTGGAGACAGCTGGTGCCTATAGGCAAAAATGGAGAAGGAAACTGAAGGAAAGGTCCTGAAACTAAGCAGAGCCATAGCATAAAAAGCTCGATAAGCAGGAGTCTGTGCTGCCTTCTGTAGGTACTTCTGCTTATACCAGTGTGCAGTCTCTGGCTTGGGTAGCACTCAGCAAACAGCATATGCTGTAAGACAGGAAGGCAGGGTGGTCCTGGAGGGCGCTCTGTAGTGAAAGGAGAACTTGCAGAGTTGCTTGATATGAGTAAAGTTTCATGAAAATGCAGCTTCCTATCTATGCTCCACATATAAAAGTACTTAGCAGTAACTGGCTGGCACTGTGACTTGGTATTGGTTCTTGGCAAGACTGGGGCCCTGGAGCTGTTCTTGGATAAATTATCTTCCTGACATTCACACCTGAACACTTACATTTGGCTTCCAAGCACTGGTGCTGAAATTATAGAATCATTTAGGTTGGAAAAGACCTGTAAGATTATTGAGTCCAACCATTAATGTGTAACATGCTGAAAGAAGTTGCATGCAAATACCAATTCCTTGAACTTGAGTGAGCTTGTCATATTTATTCTTCAGATGGTGGGCATTTCTTTGCATATTATGAGATTCATAGCCTCCATTTAAGAGATCAGAGTGACTTCTAATAAGCAATTAAGTCCAAGGCAAGTCAATCACTCTATAATTAGCTCAAATATGTGTTTCCATTAGCAGCAACATCCTTTACCTGCTATTGAGCAGCCAGTGTAGAAGGTGTGAAAAACCTTGTGATCTTGGAAATACATCCAAAAAATTGAAGCAATCCCCTCCAGCAGGATACCTGCAGACTACAGAGAACACATAATGGGAGTTGTCTGCTCTCGGAGAAAATGCTGCTGAGGAAATCTTCAACTGTGGTATTTAGTAAAACTTAGTTCTTTTTATTAGACTTGAGAAACTACGACAGGCAATGTAACTGTTAGGAAAGTAAGGATAAACATCCCCATTGAAGCACTTTTTGTAGGGATGTGTATCAGTTTTGAAATAGCTCTGACTTTACAAGCAAGACCAGATGCTTTTTAAACCCCTACAGTGATGTAAAGACTTAGTAGGATTTTAAGCTGCTATCAGGCTCTGCAGAGAAGATAGGTACCTTACTCCTACTAAATCCTTAGGTATGGCATAAACCAGCTTGCGTTTATTTCTCTTGCTGCTATGCCTTTATGTACCAGTTGCTTTGAATGGATCCTATCTAGTGTTTCTTTAATATGCCCCAATGCAGGGATAAACTTGGAAACTAGTTATTCATCCCAGTAGTGTTCTCTTGCTTTTTTACTACCTGATGGTATTTTAGTATGTACTTTCTTCACCAGAGGCAAAAGACTACTAAATGTGCATTGCCACAGAGAAAATAGTTCTCCTGCATTCTAGTCAATAGGTATTTCCTGGAGTGTGAGCAAAGCTAAGGCCAGGCAGGATTTAGAAGGAAGATCTTTCTCAATGCGTCTCCCCACACACTTTTACTGGTAGAAATTGCCACCAACAAAGATGTTAACGGTGTATAGTCTGGGCAGCCCATCAAACACTTCAGGAGGTCTATTTGGGGCATGGTACCTGTAATCAGCTCATTTTTAACTGACTCTGACAACTGTGTGCTGATAGCAGAGTTATCCTAATGAGAGAAAAGCTGCTCCCCTGCAGAGCTCCCTGGCTTCCTAAGTCCTCCTTCACATCCAGCTATCTGCCCTACTGGAAGCCATGTACTTCACTGTGGTTTGCATGCTTCTGTCTCTGAGGTGACAAAGACTAGTTATGCCAGAGCAGAGAGCCATGATGCAAATGGGCAGAAGTTATACGTGCACAGGGGAAACCTTTCAGGCATGGTAGGATTATTCATATGTAAAAGGTGCCGGTTGGGCATCCAGCACTGTACCAAAGGGCAGCATATTTGTGAAGGGAAGGGAAAAAAGCGAAGTTTGTGGGCTGATGCCACACAGACTTTTGGGATAGCAACCTGTTACTAAAGCTGGGACAGGGAGAGTACAAAGGAAATTTTCTTCTGCAACATTTTTGGTTTTATGTGTGGTTTTTAAACAGAGCCTTAATATTTTCCTGAAAGTGTATTTTTTTGGGTGTCTAATTTAGGTTCAGCTGGAATAGTCACAGTGGCTCAGGGTGCTTTTCCTTCTCACTGTGGACTTTCTGCTTCACAGAATATTTAAAAATGGAAAAATCTTCTTTTCCATTCTGCTCAACACAATGCCATTGCCGTAAGAGAGTGCTCCTGCAAAGAAAATGCAACTTTATCTTGTATTTTCCCCAAAGAAAACATTTTGCTGAAATATGTTTGGGACTTTGCTGTGAATGTCTCAAGCGCACTATGTGAAAGGCTTGGTTGTGTTATGGGGAGCCTGCAATAGTTTCTCATACAACAAACAGTTTTCTGCCCTGGGGAGATTTTGTGTGATTTAATTTACTATATTCTCCTAAAGAATTCTTGCCTATATTTTACTGCCTCCTCCTAGAAAAAGTGGTGCATCACAGTCTAGATAAATGGCCTGTGCAGTGAATGGGGAACTGGCTGACATGCTGCACCTAGACGGTGGTGGTGAACAGCTTCTTTTCCAGCTGGAGACCTGTCACAAGTGGGGTCCCCCAGGGCCCAATGCTACTTAATTTCTTCGTAAATGATTTGGATGATGGAATCAAGTATATCTTAGTGAAGTTTGCCAATGATATCAAACTGGTGGGGAAGTGGACGCTTCAGAAGGGAGAGCCACCCTGCAGAAGACTAACAGGAACCTTACGAACTTCAACAAAAACTAATGTAATGTCTTGCACCTGGGAAGATATAATCCAGGAGTGCAGCATAGGTCAGAATGTACCCAGTTGGGGGGCAGCTCTGTGGAAAGGGACCTGGGGGTCCTGGTGGACAAGCAGCTCAATATGAGCGAACAGTGTGCAGCTGTGGCAGAAAAAGCCAGCAGGATGCTGGGTTACGTTAACAAGGGCATCACCAACAGCGATAAAGAAGCCATTATTCTGTTCTACTCAACTCTTGCTAGGCTATACCTGCAGTACTGTGCTCAGTTTTGGTCCGTGCTAACACAAAAAAGTATGTGGACAGGCTGGAGAGGGTTAAGAGAAGGGCCACGAAGATGATCAAAGGAGTGGGAAACCTGTGGTATGAGGAAAGCCTAAGAGAGAGCTGAGAATATTCAGCATGAAGAGAAGGCTCAGGGGAGACCTTATCACCATATTCCAGTATTTAAATCATGGCTACAGAGAAGATGGAGACTCCCTTTTCACAAGGAGTCATATGGAAAAGACAAGGGTTTATTGAGCACAGGTTACTCCTGGAGAGATTCCGAGTGGATACAAGAGGAAAATTTTTCACAGTGAGAACAATCAGCCATTAGAATAATCTGTCCAGGGAAGCGGTAGGTTCCCCAACACTGGACTCTTTCAAGATTTGGCTGGAGAGGATGGTGGATATCTTGTCTAGACTGTGCTTTTGCCAAGAAAGGTCGGAGCAGATGAATCCTGAAGTCCCTTCCAGTGTGGCATTGTACGATTCTTGATGCTGGCACTGGCTTGAAATGACCCAAAGGAAAGCTTACTGTTCATATGAGTTGTCTCATCCAGACATGGAATAAGGAATAGATGCTGCATACGCCGTGCACCCCTAGCTATTTCACGAATACTGCTCTTCATAGAGTTCTGCTAACTAGGCACTGCAACTGCTACAATTTGGCAGGGTTCCTCAGCATTTCCCCAAAATTTGATGCCCAAGGGAACATATCTTATCTTGTTACACTAGACAAATGGTTTTCAACTTTCTTCCAATTTGCCAGCTACTAAAAATTCCAGCAGAGGTGTGGGCTCTTGTGGGAAGAGTAGGTTTGCTTTTCTTGGTCTTTATCCATAGGCTCCTTAAAAATAATTGGCAGAGCCTTGGGATCTCACATACTGTGGGTCAAAAACCACAGCACTAGTTCAGTAAACAGATCCACTGGTGAAATGAACAGATCTATCCCTGGATGCAAGTCGTGCAGAAGTAGGGTGTGACATTAACCCTGTTTAATTTGTTTGTTGTTAGGCCATTTGTTCTTGTGGATAAAACACTGGTTGGCAGTCAGGAGATTGGGTAGCAAACAGGATTTACAGTTGTGCAACATGCTCTGCAAAGCAGAAGGCATGTTTGATCCTTGCGGAGAGATGAGACGGGTACTTAGCATGATATTTTAGAGCCACAGAAGCAATAGATAGAAAACTGGCTTCTGAAAAGGGCAAGTAATGAAGCATGGCTGTTAGGCGGGAGAAGTTCTGAAAAAGACCTTTCATGAGCTACTGTGTTACTACAGAGAGACATTTTCCTGCGACATTAACCAAAGCAGGCTTCCTAGAGCGCTGACAGTAGTAATAATGCTGAAGATTTCATGTTTCCATGGCCCAGTACCACCAGAACAAGTTTCCTCTTCAGTGTGCAGAAGACCTGTTGCTCTTGTAATTACAGGTGGCCGTGGGAATGTAGTACATCATTGAAAGGTTCAATATATCTCCAGTTAAAACTTCATGGGTTGGCTGTGGTTCAGCCTATTCTTTAAAAATGCCATCAATCTTTTAACTTTGCCACCAGGCTCCAGAAAAGCATCGCATTCAGCTAAGTAAGATACTAGCATTAAATTTTCCACTCCCCTTCCACATTGCTGTCTGAATGCAATCGGCTGGTAGGACATTGCTGCCATGTCTTACACCTCCCCAGTAAGCACTTGAGCTGATAAAGCTATCTGTAAGGTCATTGAAAGTTCTTGAAGAGTTTTGTGAAGAAGGGAATATTTGGGAGTCGAAGAAAGTCTCATCTTCTTACTAAACGTGCCTTTAGCCTCTGGATAGAAATATAAGAACCATCTGAATACTGCTTTTCTAAGATGGAATAGGTGAATGAGGGCTGATCTCCTGCTTTTTGAATATGCCTCAGAATACTAACCAGGTTCCTGCAATGCTGCTGCTAATTCTTTGTATCTCAAAGTGCCAGAATGTTTTAAGTGGTTCTTGCCACTGTTGGTTCTTGCAGCTGCATGTTTGGAGAGCAGTGTTTTTAGTGATTAGTTTTAACTGGACTAAACAAGGGTTTCTTCAGAAGGGGAGATGATATAGGAAGATCTTACACCACTTCCATGGCTGGAAATGAAAGTTTACAAACCTATTCAGAAAGGACCTTCTGAAAGAGAAGACACAAGGAGGAGAGGACTATATTCATTTATCTCTCCAATGCATCAGTCCTAATTTGGTGGATGAAGAGGAGAACATGCTTGAGATATAGTCTGTGTGACGTCTAGAGGAAAGGGATGCAGGAGCATCACTTCTTTTGTAGGTACTGAGTATTTTTAACATGTCTGCATTCCGGCTGTCCTGCACTAGAATGAATCTGGATTCTTTCCACTGCAGACAAAGACAGAACATCCTGCAGTTTACAGCTGAATCTTCATGCTTGGAGGCAATCAGGGATGACTCCAGATAATCACCTATTTGCACTTTGACGCAGTTTTTATTTTACATCTGACCTCACGTCCTCACCACATATTTGCTAAACACTGCAGAAGTCACATGGAGTCCTAGGACTTGCAAGTGGAGAGTACTTGTCTAATAATCTTAAAACTCTTGGAAAGCTTCTCAGTAGCAGGATGTGCTGTTCAGATCTGACACTACGTTTAGTATGTCTGGCCTCCACCTCTCTTTTATCACATATATGGCATTAGAGAGATGCCTCACAGCCACTTCTCTGTTGTCATTTTGGAGTAGGTCCCTGTTTATTGGTTCAGAGACCAAATACAGTGACATTTGGAATTTACAGAACCATGTAGCCTAGGCAGAGTATTGTCCAGATATGAAGCTGCTGATCTACATGCCTTCTGCACGAATTAGGTCACCCAGGCTGTGTTTTGTCTTCATAGTACAGATAAGGGAAATGACTTATTCTTCTGGAAAGTGAGCTGGAAGTCAGTACAAGGATTTCAGTCCCAGAAGGACTTGTACGGCTTTATTAACCAACCCTAAGTGGGAATAATAAAAACAAGTGAGGGGAAAAGGTTATACAGTGCAAGGTGCATAACGTGCCCCAGTGAAAGGATGTCGTGTATGAGCCAAGGTACTGCCTCTAAACAGAAACCTGTATTATTGTGGTAACACTGGGAGATCCCAGCAAGAGGCAAGCCTTATTTTACTGATCTACAAGTAAATGCATAGGAATAGACCATTCTTGCCCCACAGGCACTACAGTACATGAGCTGGGAGGGAACCAGGAACAGAATTCAGCCCATGGAGAACTGAGAGGAGATATGACTTCTCCCAAGTTGTATTAAAACTTGTGACAGAGCCAAGTCTTAAACCCCTTCCCCCTTCTGGTGCTTAACCATCCCCTTCCCATATATCCCTCTGTGGCTGTGCCTGCAAAGCTGTCGTTCTGACGAGCATTAGGATCTGTCTCTGAAGTGACTTCAGTGCAGTTTCTCTCTTCCTCACCCCCGCACCCCTTCTCATTAGCTTGAAAATTCCTATTTATAAACCTGCCCAAGCTTGCTTGTTCAGGGAGGAGGAGCCGAAACACTCAGCACATAGACTAGGAGACTCAGCAGAGATGCAAACAGAACTGCTTCTCACTGAAAGGGTAATAACCAGATGGAACAAGTCAGCAGGAAGAGTGCCTGAAATGTCACAGAAATTAGATCAAGCAACAGCTAGAGCTTTATGTCTGCAGGCAGAAGGGGGAAGAATCACAGTATACCAGGAAAAACTAAGAAAGGAGGAGTTAGTGGAAGCAAAATATTTAAGTGGATAAGCACATTGGACTAAATGGCCTAATGGTCTCCCCAGACCATCACACTTCCATTATTCATTTTTGACACTCTCTCCCAGCCTCTCTCACAATGATGAACAAGAATCATTAAGTTGGCTTGCTGTAGTGTGTCAGGCTACTAACTGTGGAGTGACCTGTCACCTCTTGTTAAAGATCACTTCCCTCCCTGATTCTCACTGAGATGCTGTTTGTAAGTATGCTTGTTAAACTGAGGCTTGCCAGCAGTTTCTGCAGCACCTGGTGATTTTGTGCTGGCAAGCTAGGGAACAGGCTGATGACAACTTGAACCCCTGTGAGGGGAGAAGTGAGTACCTAAATAGCTGTCCTACATTGTATGGCACTGTGTTCAACAGCCTGACTTCCCTTTTCTCCTGACTATATCTTATGGTAATAATCCAGACATGGCTGGGAGGTGTCCCTGTCCATGGCAAGGGGATTGAAACTAGATGATCTTAAGGTTCTTTCCAACCCTAACTATTCTATGATTCTATGACCCTGCTATCTCTGCTTTTCTGGAAAACCACAGGACAATTATGAAAGACCAGACAAGCTCATCTGCTAGGAAGAAAGAAAAAAAAAGCCAGTTCCTAAGTTTTATGCAAAGAATAAACAAAACTGCAGTAAACAGTAAGGAGTTACATTCATGGGGAGAAACAGAATCACATTGTTCAGAAAATCAGAGGAGAACAAAGAGGTTCAATGAGAATCCAAGACCAAAGCCATTTCTACTAAGGGGGGCTGTGTCCGCGTGCTGAACATCATATCTTCCCCTTCCGGATTACCAATGACAGCTCTTTATGCAGGCATGCAGGCACCTCCTTGAGCTGCTTCTCTTCCCCAGGCTTCTAAGCCAGTGGAGTGCAAAGGACCTACTATCCTGAGTGCTCAGCTCTCCTCTAGTTAAGACTCACCAATATCAGATTAACTCCCCTTAATATGTGTGCTCTTAGGTGCTTTGTCATCTAATACGCTATTATGTTACTTCAGAAAAACTCTCAATGCCCACAGTCTTACAAGCTGAAGTCCCAACATATTAAGCAACAGTTTACAGGTCTAATAAAGGACAGTCATTCCTGCAAAATGCTCTCAAGTTTTCAATGAGACATAAACAGTGAGTGAAACAGGTAGATCGAGGGCATGAGACCAAGAGTTAAGGTAATGTGATGTGCACAGCTGTTGCTTTTTCATTCTCATGATTTGGATGACGTGTGTTGAACATACCAGAAAACTGAGAAAATCTCTTGATAATACCAGAAAAATTCTAAAAAGAAAGTTACTGAATTTGCCTCTATGTAATTGCTGGCTTTGCTGCAGAAAATCTGATCCAGCTTGTGGTGTCACCTGACGTATATTAGGTATTTAAGAAACCCTCTGCTAACATCAGAGAAAAACTATCGGCCTATCTAGAGCATGTCTCTGTGTCAGACACAAACTGAAGTGGGCTTGGAAGTGAGCAATGAAAACTGCCACAGGTCTAGGAAGCATGGCCAAAATGGAATGATTGAAGGGATTGGGTTTGCTGAGTTTAGGAGACAGAACACTGAAGGGCAACATGGAGAACTGTCTTCCAATGGGGCTATAAAAAGAACAGGGGCTAATTGATCTCTGTTTCCATGGCAGGAGAGGCATGCAACAAATAGTGGCCAGCTTTGTTTGCATAACAAAGTGTCAGAAGTAGATTTATTCTGAAAACACATCTACTGAATAAATATTTTCATTTATTCTGAAAATAGGAAAGGAGAAGCAGTGAAGCAGCCTTGAAGGCTATGAAGTCCCTGTTTATGGAGTCCTTTAAGAATAAACACAGCTTTGTTAGTCAGTGATGGTCTAAGCGTGTTGTAAGGAAGGGACCTCTGAGGTCCTTCCAGCCCAGCATTTCTATGATTTCTACTAGGTCTGCAGCTCTAACAGAAAGGCTACAAGCTCTGATCTCGTTATATAAATAAAGATAAATGGAAATCTCCACTGAGTTCCCAATGACCAACCCTGGAGAGGGTGATCGATGGACACAAATGCCATGGAACCTTTGAAGTTTTATAGGTGTAATTTAACCCTGTACTTTCAGGAGCATCTGTGAAGAGGGGCCTGGGTTGAGTGGGCTAAAGATGGAAAAATCCTACTCCTTGACCTGGGTTTTGTGAAGTGACAAACTGAATGAGATGGGCTCGTCCGGTGTTGAAATGGGCAGCTTCAGGGCTGGCAGCGGGATCCAGCCTGCCCCAGTGACTACATTCACAAATGTACAATTAACAAAACTTACAATAACAAAATGTTATTGATGTGAATACCCTGACATAGCTGAAATAGCTCATTATGTCAGATTCAGAGGGAAACACATGATATTAAGATGCTTATATTTCTACTCCAAAGTCAGGGTGGAAAGCTAAACAGCACACAGAGAAAATAGATGGATTTTAAATTAAATTATCAGTACCCTATGGTATAAACACTACATTTGAGGTTGCTGAGCATTTTTAAGTAGCACCCACTACACTTCAGTTGAAACATTAAATTTACTCCAGTATAAATTCTCTTAGATAATAAAACTACATAAGAGTTGCCGCAGTATACATGAAAATCTAGTATGTTTTCTTTGAGACAGCTTCACTAAGTTTTTTTTCTTTGTCCCAAGTCACCTGCTGATTTTTCATACTTATGTGTTCTCAATAGTTTTTGTTCTGCTTGTTTGGGTTATTTTTTTGTTTCCCATTCAAATATAGAGGTTCCTAAGCAGTGACAGACCATGACCAATGGTCCAATCTTAACCTCTCAAGCATATGCGTAAGACATGAAACACCATAGGCTTAATGATGGCAAGACCTGTGGCTCCAGTCCAACAAACTGTTTGTCCTGGGCATAGTCTGATTCAACTGAACTGCTTGCATATTCCAATCTAACCACCAGGGAAAAAAAAAAACAAACAGTTAAATCAAGACCTGTTGGGGTAAAGAGAAACAGTGCAGTTCTGATCATAGGAATGAACTGCGCCTCCTTGTCTTAGGAGCAGATACTCTGATGTATGCAAGGGTAGGAGAAACTGGATCTGGGTCCATGAGATGCTTTCTTGATTTAGACTCCAGCCTTCAGCATGATCTCTTTCAGTTAGGTAACATCAGTTAATTGAGATAATAGATAATTATCACAGTTTTATGACAGAAAGAGGTTGCTTGGGTTCTATAAAAATTATTTATCTTTGTGTTAATAGAACCTAATTAACATATCTCCCTCAAAGAGATTAAGATTGGAGTATCTGAAAGTCCTGTCTAAGTCCACAGTGGTGAAAGGACCAGGCTTTCTCATGCTCCCATTGTTAATGGCTTGAAAGGATGGACTGTTTAACCAGGTTGGTGTGAATTGATAAGCCTCAGTCCAGCTCACAATAGACTATGGTTGATCTCACAGCTGCTCCACATGAACATCCTTGCTGAGTGAGAGACTCATTCTGAAAAACCTCTCAGGCTGGGAGACTTGAAACTGAGGCCATGTGCTAAGGCTGCTAGCCTGCCAAGGATTACAACTCTAATTCCAGACTCGTGCATCCTGTGTTGTAACGTGATTAGACAGACAATATTTTTCTAGATGCAGCAGTTTGATGTGACTTCTGAGCTGTAAAGGCATCATGAGGAATGTACTTCATAGGCGCCTTCATCGGATGTTCTTACCACAGGTGAAACTATACTAAAGATAAACTACTTTGCTAGTTATCTTCAGATTGCATTTATTGTAATTCTTGCTACTTGGTCTCTCCTGTTTTTTTCTGTCCCCTCCTTCCCTAGCTAACTCAGATCTGAAAGCAGCATGTTGTGGCCTAGCAGTGCATAAAAATAGTTGCACTGCATCTGCATTTAAACTGGGTACATCAGCACAGCACCTTGCTGCAGGCATCTGTGGAGGAGCCTTGGCTCAGCTCGGCCCTGACAGGAGTATCTCTGTCCCATACTCCACAGCATAGTGCAGAGAAGCCCAAACCTGATGTGAAATCCACAGACAAAACTGTTTCAGAGTTCAGATCCAGCCTGGGGTCTGGATGTTTGCCACCGCTTGTCTGCCTATCACAGCTTTGTTCTGTGTAGCCCAGAAATTAATTATGCAGAAGATTATTTCAATAACGTGGCCTCTGCTTGTTTTCAAGTTTCTCAGATGAACAGTAGTTTACTGTAACATGGTGCAGCACCAGAAATACACCTATTTTTCATCCTTTCCTTGCTTCAGAGTAGCAGGGCTTGAACCACTGAAAAAGGTTAATGAAAATGCAGAACAACATCAAGTACAGAGCTACTGGCTTAGAGAAATGGAGACCTTCTGTTTTCTGCCTCCCCCATGCAAGCTGCATAGCCTGGATCTGAAAGCTGGTTCACCAGCCTTGCTGGCGGTCAGCTCTTCACAGTTCATCAATCCAAAAAGACCTCACTTGATGCACAGCTATAAGGCCATACACAGACGGTTACTCAGAAGCACTTACTACACGTTGACAGGAGAAGGCCAATAAAAAAATCCCTACCCAACCAACACAAAGCTGTTAACAGCTGCAGCGAGAGAAGGAAAACCACTGTTCTTTCACATACGCTTGCAATTCTCCACTATTTGCTCTCCTCCCTATTCTCTGCTCCTTCCATAGCCTCTTGGTGTGTAAAATAATCATCCTTATATTGCATAACTTATGGCATGGATGCCTAGGTGGAATTTGGTGCTTAGCTGTTGGATTTTTTCTTTTTTTTGACAAGATGTAGTGATTAGAATCAAAGCAGTGACCGTTGCTTTAAAACCCCTGTAAGTATGTGCTTGTTTCCAGAATTTCTTTGGTTTTGTTCAGTATCTGGTTCAGAACACTTAGGAGAATGAATGTTTATGGAGAAGCGTGGGGGAGAAGCTTGGATTTTAAAAGCCGAGCCTGATGACTTAAG
The DNA here is from genome assembly GCA_032466535.1 of Forpus xanthops. NCBI lineage: Eukaryota > Metazoa > Chordata > Aves > Psittaciformes > Psittacidae > Forpus > Forpus xanthops. Next base: position 19,746 of record JASSUY010034163.1, read on the forward strand.
GGCAGCAAATTTGTACTGTAGGGTAAGGTACTTTATTTCTTAGGATACTGACAACTGGAAAATGGCTTCCAGAAGAAATACGATCTCAGAAACATTAATAAGGAGGCAAAATGTGTCTTTTCATTTAATTGGTGAATCAAAGCTAGCCCAAGGCCAGTGAGAACTACTTGCATTGAACTTGCTGGGAACTGTGAAAGAGGAGCTCAAATTCTAGCTCCTGGGTTCCTAAACACCAGGTCACCAGCAAAGGATCAGGAATCAGTGCTCACCTTTCCTTTACCTACATGAGATGAGGAGGGGTCCTAGGAAGAAGAATGAGGAAACTGCAGTTCAAGTGAATCTGTTTCTTTGCATCAAATTCACCTGCTTATGTGAAGATGAAATAGAGTATCCCACTGAGGAAAGCAGGCTATGTCACATGAGGAGGGAAACTTATCCTTCTGCATGTATTTGGTATGTTCCATTTGGGGGGGGCATATTAAAACCACACACCCGAGGAAGGAGAATCTTAAAAGAGCTGGTTTTCCCATTAGGTTAAAAATAGTATCTCCCATGTTTCATTTTGGTGATACTTTTCCTTGGCATGTCTGGTCTGCCTGCAGTTGTTATTCCAGACAAGGAGTGCCTTTTTCTGGTTTAAGGTAAATCACTTCTGTACTAGGTTATAGGTGCTACTCAGTGTTATCTTAACTGATCTCTTCAGTACTGTTCCCCTTTTTAATAACCATCTTGTCTCTTCAGGTCTTGTCTCTTAGGACTGACAGTTTTTCTTTCTCTCTGCCTGCACAGTCCTTGGAAGAGCCTCTTACCATGACTAAAAGAAACCATTTTTTTTGACCATTTCCCAGCGTGCATTCATGGGCACAAGCAGCAGGTATGTCCTTGGGAGCTATCAACTCAGAGCCCGCGTTTCAAAATGTGTTCCGGGACACATTGTTCATTCTGGAGAAACCATCAATAGGTATTTCTCAGACACCTACACCTCGTTTATCAGTTCAATGCCATTTGCATTTTCTTCCATCCTTTCACCAGAAGGAAAAAAGGAGTGCACACAAAAGGGTCAAGGTTTTTGAAAGGTCAATAATTCCAGATAAAATGCAAACCTAAGGCTTAAAAAAAATAAATCTTGGTTGAGCAATAAAGCACTTAGAGTTTGACTTTGTTACGCAAGAGAGAAACTTTCCGGCTGGCTGGCAGTGGTTCCAAAGGGTGTCTGTGTGGTTATTGATTAATTAAGTCTATTGTTACTCACTTCTTTCATTAAACCAAGTGTTTTCTCTTCGCTTGTGTCCCTGCACAACCTTGTTTTAAAGACTTGGAGTCTGTCAGAGACAACTGCTTTGAATATCAGGCTGCTTATTTGAAACGCTAATTCTTCCCGTCTCAGAGATTTCTTGGTGTGCCATTTTAAACCTCTGAAGGTGTCTCCAGCCTCCTGTTCAGACCTGGAACTCTGTGTCTATGCATAACAGAAAGGAGGCTGCAAAAGGCTAGATCAGAGAGTTGGCTCTGCTGCTTTCTGCTCTGTTGCAGTGCCAAAACACAAATCTTGTAGGGGATTCCCTGCTGAAGTGAGGGGCAGCTGCCTCTAGTGGGTTGACACTTGCTGTTTGGGATTATAGATCTCTGGTGGAGTTGTGTGGATGGAAAAGCAGTATCATGAAGCCAGCAGTACAGTTGTTCTTCTCTGTATGCTCACCTCAGCCCTAATATTTTCGTTAGCAGTCCAAATAGCCTTATACCCGAGCAGTCCTCTGCTCATGGTTTTGGTTATTACTAAAACCCTTGAAAAGCACTACTGCCCCAGCTATAGGAGGCTATGTCTAAAAACCCAGAGAAGAGCCCAGCATTTGCTAAGCTACCCAGTCCCTGGCATCTCTGTTTGCTGTACTGAGGGTACTTTGTTCACTGGTCACTGGCCCACTGCCACTGACTCATGTCACACAGGAAGCTGAGCCCCTGCCAGCTGGGAACTGCTTCTGGTCACTATCTCCAGTCTTGATTGGAGCCTGTTAGCCAGGCTCCTCACCTGCCAGCCTTGCATATCCCAGTTCCCCTTTCAAAGCCCTTGAGATAGCAGAATCTGTTCTAGCAGGATGAATGCATTTAGGAAGTGCCACATCTGAACTAAGCACCGTTGGGTACCCGGAATTTTTAGCTTCAGGACTGAGTTCAAGACCAAGAGGAGGGCAGACCTCCTTGATAAACCTTCCCCACAACAGCAATGCTCATTAAGAGATTCCTTATCGCAACAGCCACAAGTCACTGTTGCTTCCTTCCTGCTGTACACCAATGTTATTTCCAGTGAAATACAGGGGTCATTTCAAGGGTAAAACTGCAGCCATGAGTCAGGTCAAGAAAGCACCATCTCCACCTTTCTGAAGCAGGGAAAGGGAGGAGATGCTTTCAGTTCATGACTACTTGGCTGCTTTATAGTTTTGTTTGGTAGAACATTAAAGAGATGTGGAAATTTCAGAGGGCTTTTTTAGGAAATCCTTTGCAAGTTCCTTTAGAAGAAGGGCTTTACCTTAGCAATTCAACTAATTACAATTAGCCACTTGATCCTGAAAGCAGAAGGAAATTGTATCATGCGTATTTCATACAGGATTTACTTAAGTATTCTGTTTTCTGGCTCTTTGGCACCTGCTGCTAGTCCTTTTGCCTGTAGTTTCAGCTGGCAATACTAAACCTTTTGTACCAGAGAAGTGGGCTTCCTCTTCTAAAACACTTAACAATAGCGTCTGCTGGCACACTCAGTTCTTGTAAAAATCAGAAGCAAAAGGAATATGCATACGTTTGTCTTCCATTCCAGTCCAGCCAGATACACAGAAAACATTTGTGCCTGGGGATGTCCTTTCTCCGCCAGTCATATCAGTGTGCATCCCAGATTACCTTGCTGGTAACAGTAGATTGCCCTGGTTAGAGAAACAATGCTAATAAACACTACAGTAAACCTTCATGCAACATTGTACAAGGAAGGCCCTCTAATTTCCCTAAAGCATTCAAAAATTGACTTTTTAACCATTTCCTAGCCACATCAATGTATTGGCCATTGTGAGGGTCCCTCCAGGGGAGCTGAGGCAGTGGATGGGGGCTGGCACAGCAGATGGGGGGAGCACCCGCTGATGTGTTTAGCTTGTGTGCCTGGCAGTATAAATCTGTCGAGCACTTAGGAAAGTAGCAGTCAATTTGGTGTAAACAAAATAATATATTCCACCATAATTGCAGTAATTATTCAGGGACACTGCTTTTAACTAGCAGCTGTCACCTTTTTCTAATTCAATTCAACAGTTATAAGCCTCTAAGTCTTGCTATTACTCTCTCTTCTTTTCTTGCTTAAACCCTTTTCCTGTGGTCTATCAACCAGTGATTATGCCTGAGGATTTTGCAGTGTCTCTCTTAGTCAGATTAGAAATGTTTGTGGTGTCTTGCTTTCTAAAGCCTTGTGCATACAGGGTGAGTTCCCTGGAAAAGTTCCTCAGCCACCTCAGAAGTGCCCTTGTGCAGCCTATGTTGTCTGTGAAAGGGACTGACTCTGGAAATCAGTTGATCCTGATCTGAATAAGCCCGTCAGTAGAAGCAACTGATGCTTTGCTACTCAAAATGCAGTATCTAACATGTAAGTACAAAAGCTCAGCATTTCCCTAAATGGAGAGGTGCTTCACCTGCTTTTGCAGTTGTGTTAGCACAGCGTAAGATGCTAAGACCAAAGCAGATTTAAGCACAACCATTTAAATTTGTACTATATCAGCTGAAGAATTTGACCATTACCATCTTCCTAAAAAAACCACCACAGGCAGTGGCATAGGTATTAATGTTCACAAACTGCACTGCCTGGTATCCAGGGGGTAGCACGGGTGACCCTTTCAGCCTTGCATCCTTTCAGATAATTTTCCCTTGCTTTCTTTTCATCTTATCCTCATTCACTCCCAATGTTTTCCTCATTGCACTCTTCAAATATTTCTTTATTGGCATTTCAGGTCACCTTAGTGAAGCTGGAATAAAAACTACTTCCGAAAGAGCAGCAGCGATAGTCAGCTCAGAAGCACGACTCCTGTGTACTCAACTGCACTGGCTTCCCTCGAACACAAGTTCCTGGCTCCACCTGACCCGTGGCCCCAAGCAACCCTGTCTTTGTATTGGCTTATATTTGCTGCAAATAGGTCACCCTATCTAAGAAGGACCATAAGAAAAGAATCCTAAACATTTTAATTCGCAGGCATTTCTGAACTGGCAATACTCTTGGACAGTGCACATTAGAGCTTATAAATAGCACTTTGAGTGTCCATGATGTCACAAACCACAAGATCATCTGACTTGCGTTTTATTACATCAGATCATTGCTTGTAACCTGCATCTTATTTAGAGTCACTACACCCACTATTGTTCCTGAGCCATCCCAGTGCTGAACAGATACACAAATACTGCCTAGAATTGAAACAGTAAACAACCAATTAAAAGTTTAACCTCTCCCTTTCCAACCTCTTCCTATATTATTAACTGAGGATACTGTTGCTTAAATTAAGGTTGTGTCAGATAATGGCAAATAGGCGTTCATTCATTTGCCCATGTATCACATTTGCACAAACAATACTCATAGATTTTGTCAGCATTTATTTGAAGACATGCTCTTTCCTTCAATGCAAGATTGTTGTTTTACAAGATTTCCTAGAATAAAACAGTGAAAGTCCATTTCTAGCATTTAATGAAAGAATAATTTTAGTTCTCTTTATAGTTCTTGACACTCCTCACATATGCATATAAATTGGTTTACCTTAACAGCAGTTTGCAAAACCAGAGTTGGACAATGTAATTAGAAAGTGAAAAGCTTGGTATTCAGATTAATTAAACCAAGTAACATTCAAATTTTATGTCACAGGTTACTGTAGAGCACTCATAAATGTATCATTGGGATTTACTGCCTCTCTTTTAAAAAAATACCTCAGGTAAGGATAAGAAAAGTAGTTAGTAGTACTAATGTCCTATAAAATATCTCAGTCTGTGCCCTGCAGTTTCATTGTCTGTGATCTTAAAAGCGTAGCCTACGCTCTGAGATCAGAAGCTCCTTTTATATTCTCACGGGACAAAGTACCCTAAAGCAGCTAGTTGAACAAGATCAAACACTGCACATCAGTGTGATCTGCAAGAGGGACACAAAGGAAACTCTTCTGTAGCCAGCTGGTTCTTTCTAAGCGTTCATTTCTATTAATTCAAATATCTCAGGGTTCACAGCCCTTACTGGTACTGGGACAGAATGCAGATAAGATGGTTCAAGGTGCATGAGAAATCTGGTTTAGTGCAGTCTTTTCTGTACAGATTTTATGGTTTATATCTAGCCTTGCTTTGTAAACAGTGAGTTGGCTAACGAAGGTGTACTGGTGGCCATGAAAGAGAAATCTACTGTACAGCATGTCAGCATTATTTGTTCTAGCTGGGTTTACACACATCTGTGAGTGGCCTCAAAGCTGTTCTTTATTTGTATTTTTACCGAACTTGCTTTTGAATACGAGTGTTTTCAGGCTTCTGCTGATGTAATCAGAGGGCTTAGTGGAGACTGTGGGAGCGCCGCGTGGTTGCCGTCTCTGGAAAGAAGAGCCAAGGTGCCTTGAATGTCAACAAAAATGCTAATCTTTGTGCAAAGGAAAAATATTTGTGTGTACTGCTGCTAATCTCAGGTGTTCAGCCATCAAGGAAGGTGCCTTCAAATTTAGAAGTGAATTATTAAAGCATAAATGGGGAGGGGGGGGAATCCTCTTTTATGCCCCCTAGTTATGGGTACATTCGTGTACAGGGAAGTTCTGTTTTCTATGCAGTCGTGACAGCTTGAATCCTATTTCCTTTTGATCACAGAACCTATGCAGCCCTTTGATACCAGAAACTACAGAATTAAGCAAAGCATTGCAAGGCTTTCTCTATGAAAGTATGCAGATTTTTTGTAACGTTTATCATCCAGTTCCTGGTACGCTGCCACATGAACAGGGTAGTGCTGGAGGCTGACAGGATGCCTTCAGCAATTACCAGTGTGTCTTTTCCTGTGTCTTACCACCTCCCCAGACATGTGGTAGCAGCCACTGTCAAAGCCAGAGCAATGGCGACATAAGCCTTTGCCCTGGTATGCTGGGACCCTTCTTATGTCTTATGTTGAATGTGTAAGAGTTAATCAACACAGAGATTAATTTTTTCCTCTTCTCTAATTAGATCCCAGGGGGAAAATGTCACAAGCCTCAACTACATCCTTAATCTCCTGAACAATAGAAACTGTATTAAACTCACCTGTCTTCCTGGGAGGGGTGGATGCTACTCAGTGACCCAGAGCTGGGTTTCTGGTGTGAGGCTTGCATGGGCTGGCCAGGGGCAGCAAGTCTGGTTGCCTGCTTAGCTAGGCTGGGTTGGGTTTACGACAGACAAGTATCTGTGGCCCCAAAACTGGCAGGGCACTTTGCAGTAGTATGGAGAGGCATTGGGCAAGGGGGACCTTGGGAAGGCGGGCAGACAGCTTGCTCACCTCTGCAAGAAGTGGCTTCCTTCCAGGTCAGGAGTGCTTTGGCAGAGGGACAGGGTAGGTGGATGCCTTGTGCTTGCCCAACTCAGCTTCTGGAGAGGTGGCTTGCCTCTGCAAGGTCTGTCAGCTCCCCAGCACTAAAAATACCTCTCTGAAACGTGCCCTCCTCTGCATGCAGCCGTGCAGGGAGCCTCAGCTGGGCTGGCAGAATGCAGTCTCCTGGGGTTTTCTGTGCGCTTCACAAAGGGCACAATCACTTGTCTGGGACCATTATCAAAAGAATTGGGACAGAGCTGCACACCCAGCCTCTCCTCTCTTCCTCCTCCCTCTGACTCAACAAGGGGTGTAAGCTGCACACTGCAACCTTTATTTTGTCCTTTCAACTGAAAAGATCTTAATGAGCACGCACAGTTACAAGCAGCTGTTCCTGCCTCATACTAGAGCTCATCTCCACCATAGCAGCCCTGCTGAAAAAAAGGAAAGTGACCTCCTGTTGCGGATTCAGTCCTGTGTGAGCTTTTGCTCTGCTTTCTTCTGTGGGACCCTGTTCCTTGCTCAGAATGGCTTTATCTACCTCCTATCTGCCCTGGGATGTCCTGTGTTACTGCGATCAATGACATGACTTAGCCTTATCTTGTACTAGAAAATTATAGAGCTATTAGAAATGTGAAAAGTACTTTTTCTCTCCCTCTTCTCCCAGCAGTCAACTACAGTCAGTACAAGCATTAATGTAAATGCAGTAGAGGAAAAGCAGCCTTTTTACTGGTGTGGCTTATGATTATTAACTGAGAAAATGAAGTACAAATGCAAAACTGAGGTTTGATAGTTGCGATGGCCCTGTGGCTGTACCTTGTTTGATGGAGACAAAGAATGAGATTAGAAATTGTGCAATCAGTGAGGCAGGAAAGTATTATATTAAAAGCTGCAGCACCCTGAGGAGCAAAGGTATCAAGTTACAGGCACCTAAGAAAAGCAGTTGATAATGTTTTGAGGGCATCCACATGCACATGCGGCCTTACTAAGGGGAGCTTCACAAAATCCATGTATGGCTTCTCATCCCAGCTTGCCTCTGTTGGGATACCATCAAGCTTTTCTTTCAGAAAGGAACTGACCACAGTAAGTGGCTGACTCAGTTTTAGCCTATTGGCCTAAAACTCTCAGATGTGCTAGGTAGAAGGAGCTCTTCGTCATGCAGGTATCTCCAAAGAATCAAATTGAGGCCAGCATATCCTGGCACACAGACTACTAATCAATCCTGGCATGCAGAGTACTAATCAGTCCTCTGAGGCTGTCACCATCCGTTCTCACCAGACCGGGTTTTGAATCAGGTCAGAGGATCAGTTGTTTATTATCAAAATCCTTAAGCTCTCTATCTCCCCTCGCCAGTAAAGCTATTTAGCTTTCTGCTGCTGTTTCAAACTGTTACTCTTCCGAAGTGGCCTGTGCATGACTTAACTCTGCTCTCCGGAGAGAAGCAAACACAGAGTCACCCTTGGTCAGAGCTGGGTGCCCTGTGTCCATGACCTTTACCATGCTAACCTGCCCTCTTCTTGACTGACACCATTAACTGCCTCTTACAGCAAGTTTGTCGTCAGCTGTAGGAGGTTAAGACAGACAGCTCATGCTTCTGATAGTTAGGAACTAGCAATAGCCAATTTGGGTCCGGGAATGAGAGAAGGAGAGGCTGATAATACCCCTGCTTCAGTGCCCCATTAAGAGAAGGAATCCTCAAAATGCGGGTTAGTTTCAGCTGAACTCCTTCCCTCTCTGGCCTAGGCTCTTCCTCATCTTCTGTTTCAGCTCTGCACCACAACCCATGTGAGGAGAGCGTGATGCTATTTATTCTTGTTTCTTCCTTCTCTGGGATCCTACCAGAAACACCAGTCTGAGTCAGAGGCAGAGGCTGTGCCTGAAACAAGAGAGAAAACTCGGAAATGTACAGATTTCAGCCCAATGTGGCTACCCCATCTCTGTGAAGGAAAACTGGGCCTCAAAGAATGTGTGAGATACTCAGCAAAACAGCAGCTAAAGAAAGACTATGTGAATTAGAAACTGCTTAGCAAGCAGCACAGAAGGAGTGGCTGGCTTGTCATAGGTAAGGAACAGACTCAGAAGAGTGTTATAGCATGGGTGTTATGTGACCTTCTACCCTCTTGCAGTATCTGCTATTTTTGGACATTTGCTGAGAAGAATGCCTCCAAGATCACTCTTCTGTTCTACTGGGTGGTGATAGCTAGGTTTTCCAGCACAAACAGAACTGTGCTACAGTGAGAACTTTCCAGCAGCAATACTTTTTCACAAGCATTTGTATGAAAAGTCATTTAAAAGCCTACTCTCTGCATTTGACAGGTAGGAGCAGGGTACCAAACCAGTAACGCATGTCGAAATATTCTAGTCACAGACATGTAAATCTAGCTTCTTGCAATGTATTCCCATTGTGCCTTAAACAGCACAGATCTGGAAGTATCTGGAAATAACTTCCATATCCAGATCTCCCCGGCAAGAACCATGTCTTAGGCAGATCACATTTTTATTGCTTTCACTACTTTGCTCAGATGATATTCCAGTGCTTAAAGTGAGCTGCACGAGTAATTGGACTTCAGTATAATGGAGACATTTGCTTCTGCCCAAGTGAACTGGTGCTTAATGGTCTGTACACTTATATGACCTCTGCTTGCAATCTGATCAGGTATCACAAACTAAATGGAGTCTTGCTGATTATTCTGGGAGGAGAATGGAGAGTCTTAGGAGGAAGGGTCATGATCTGGGGTGTTGCCCAAAGTAGGGACAATTGGTCAGCAGGTGGCAATCTTATATCTGAAGCAGGAAAGGCCCCCACAGTGCTAGAAAAATCTATGGTAGCCACTACCAACCATGTCTTCAGTGAAATGTGTGATTGTGAGGTTTGAACGCTTTGTGTACAGGTTCTAAACACAGAGATTTATTTTTTCTAAGTTCCAGATGTTACAGTTTAGTGTCCATTCCCTCAGTTCTTCTGTGCTCTATAGTTGCGTATCTGATGAGTTATATACAGCCTTCTCCTTTGCCACCCAACAGCATTGAGTGAGATAATTACTATGCTATGGAATGGAATGGAGGCACCGTGCAAGTGTGAAGTCATGAATTATCATTAACCAAATCCGCCATTCAGATGTATGAGAGGAGGCCACCTCGATCCTTACAGAGATGAATGACTTGCAGACTTTGCTGGCCTGGAGTGTCTGTAAAAGTCAGTCAACTGCATCACTTTGATCAACACTGCCTTTAATTTAACACTGCAGCTTAGGTGCCTTCGCTCATACAGAGCTGACATGAGAAATGCTTTCATTTGGGGCGTTTTATTACATCCAGAAAAAAAGTGCCTCAAACCACTTCCAGAGCATTTGACCTCATTTGCAGCCTGTCAAGTGGGAAAGAGGCCATGAAGCATAAGGAGAGTGGTTGGGATCAGGCAGGAAGTATGCAATATTTATGATACATGTTGTCCTAACAACAGCAGCCTTCTCTAATTCAAGATTTCCTGTGTTAGGGTCTTGAGGAATTCTTGGGTATGGCCTGCTACTTAAAAGACACTTTATGAACTTGAGAAGGAGGACGCAAGAAAAAAACATGATGATGCTGCTTTAAAAGTGAATTTAGCAGTGCTGAGAATAACCCGTTCACAGCCACGGAGCCTAAAGCTTTCTTTTACCCACAGGATATGGGAAACAAGCAGGGCTGGGGCAAACATTCCTGTCCTGCATTTGCTCTAGGTGGACTGGGACCTTGCATCCATGACAGTGCAGATGAAGACCTGCAGGAAAGGGGCAGGTGTCAGTTCTAGCCAGTTCTTTCTTGTGGAACCTCCTGGGATGCCTGTCAGTGTTCTGGGTTCAGCTGTAACAGTTATTTTTCTCCTCTTTAGTAGCAGCACTGTGTTTTCAACTTTAGTCTGAGGACAACGTTGATAACACACCAATGTTTTAGTTGTTGCTCAGTAATGCTTACCATGATCAAGGACTTTTCAGCCTCTGCTCTGCTGGCAGGGAGGGGCACAAGAAGTCAGGAGGAAGCAGAGACAGGACACCTGATCCAAACTAACCAAAGAGGTATTCCATACCACAGCACACCATGTCCAATATATAAAATGGGGGCAGTTACCCAGAAGGGTTCAATCACTGCTCAGTCAGGCTGGGTATCAGTCGGCGGGTGGTGAGCGGTTGTATTGTCTTCCCTTGTACTTCCCTTGTCATTATTATTATCGGTGGTAGCAGTACTGGTTATGTTATACCTTAGTTACTGAACTGTTCTTATCTCAACCTGTGGGAGTTACATTCCTTCAACTCTCATCCCCATCCAGGGATGGAGGGAAAGAAAAGAGGGAGGGAGTGAATAGCTGCGTGGTTTTGAGTTACCAGCTGGGCTTAAACCACAATAGTTCTATATAATGGCAAAACTTCATGCAGGCCTCAGAATACAGCCCTCAGTACCTTGCAGAATCAGTGCTTACCCTGATTTCAGGAAAACAAGGTGATGAGGTGACTTGGCACGGTTATGTGACAGGTTTGTGGTTAGGCAAGCAGTTATGCCAAAATCTCCCAAAATCCTGGCTCTTTCTCTTGCATTAGAGCAGTTCCAATTGCCTGTTCAGATCTCATCCTGACAGCTAATTTGGGCCCACTGCGAGTGAGGCGTGAAACACTGAGGCCTAAACATCATTTTTTTCAGCCTGCCAGCAGTCGCTGACTGGAATTTGACTGCTAAGCACTACTAGTCTGTGTTTGATCTAAGCAGGCAGCCTTGCTAAAGTCAAGGTCAATGGGAGTAGCGTGGGGTGGTGAAGAGGCTATGACAGCACACAGGAGCCATCCAGGCACTCACAGGGGTTTGGTTTTTCACCTCTTCTGTTGCTCGGGTTTCACAATGCATATCCATGGATTTAGGTTTATAACCCCAAAAGTGTTGCAACAAGTTACAGCTTGCAGCACGATTTGTCTGCAGTGTTTGTATGGTCTGTCTCAGGAGCAGCCAGGGCTGTTCCAAGTGCACCAGCAATGCAGAGTGCAACAGCTGGATGGAGCTCCCAGGTAGCAAGCTGGGCTTTAGCTCCTGTCCCACTGTAACCCGAATAGCATCAAGCACAAGCTCAGTGAAACTAAGACCTCCCTACTGGGGTGCGTGTTCCTCGCCTGACTGCCTGGGGCCTTTGCCCATCCAGCCTGGGACACTGCAGCAGTACAGATCAGTGGTGCATGGGGAGGAAAGAGCAAGCATCAGAGCTGCGTTGGCTCGGGGGGCTGCTCACATGCTGCCCAACAAAGCAGTGATTTACATTCAGAATCCAACCTGAACCCCAGCCTGCTGGGGCTTCCAAAATACTCAGTGAGTTGCAGGCCATGGCAAACATATTGTCAAAGCAGTGTTTCTACATGTTTGCGTCATTCATACTCAGAGGACGATTTTCTGAACACAATTGAAATGGAGGGGAAGAGGAGATAGGCATGGTTGTGACTTCAATATGTCAGTTATGAGTGGGAATGTGTGCCTGGCATAAAGCAAGTTTGATCAGTAATGCTTATGTTGCTTTTGTGCTTGTAAGAACTTCGTAAGTGGATCACCATCTAGAAAAGTTTAGAGGCCTTTGCATAAGAGAAGGGTTTGACCTGGTGGTGTGAAATTCCTGTGTTTTGGATATTTTGCCTTCATATCAGACATCTGCTTTGCATCGACTCAGGAGCTCTGATCCAAGCAAAAGTCTCTCATGAAAGACAACCTCTAGGCACATCTGAGTGCAAAAGGTGGGTAATGTATTTTCTTTCATAAGGATGAGGAGGAAAAGATGTAACAAACACTACAACTGATAGGAAAAATCCACTCATTGAAAACCAGATCTCTTCCAGCCTGAGGAGGGGGTGTGTGGCTCACCATGGAGTGGGGTAGTGCTGGGATGTACAAGGGGGCTTGGAACCACATGCCTGGCCTGGCCCTTCTCACTTTTGCTAAAACACTAGCTGTTTCTCTCTGAAAGTCATCTGTTTTCTACCCATCTACTGTATCAGTCCTCAGAAAAGCTTGCATTGGAAAAAAAGCCTGGTCATTGGCCTGGTAAGTCAGGCTTCAAGTCTCCTCTCCCTTTCTCTTTCAACTTGTTTCCAAACAGAAACACGTTTGTGGCAGCCTCACAGAGTCCACGGCTGAAATCTCTGCTTTGCCTTCCCTGGAACCTGGAAAAAAGTAGAGCAGTAGAAGAGGGAAATGAGATGATGGTGCAGGAAGGTATCAAAAAATGAGTGGGGAAAGTGAGATCAATGTGTAACCCCTGCCTACAGCAGGGGTATATGAAGGAGAGGAAGGCACGGCGCTTTTGTCCAGGCTGGAGAAGTTCTAAAGGGGCTGTGAGGCATGGGAACTTCTACTGGACACATCTCCAAGGATGAAAGATGTCAAAATGCTGTTAGGAGCAGGAAGACAGAGCTATGCATCTTGGAAAATGGGAGGCATGGGGATAGCTGCTGCCCTATGGAGGGCTTCACGTTCATTTCTGTAGATGGCCCTTGCTTAATTATGCTATGTAGCAGTACTTACAGCATAGCTTGCTTATGCTACAACTTCAACCTGCATGTTAGCAAGCAACTGTAAATGGCTGGCCCCAAACCAGGCAGGCCAAGGTGCCTTTTTTGGATAGCACCCAAAACGGAGCTGTAGAGACTCCTTAATTCCCATTCCCACCCCGTCTGCCATGCAGCTTCCCTGTGTCCCAGCCAGCTCAGCATGGGGGCTGGGAGGACAGGGGTGCTGGTGTAACTGGTTTGGTCAGCATACCATACCAGAGCAGAGCAAGTGCCAGACAGTGCTGCTCCAGCCCTGGGGCTGCCCCTCCAGCAGGGCACAACAGCAGCAGGGTACCAGCACCCTGTATCTCCTTGGGCAAGAAGCCTGGGGCATTAAGGGAAGAAGGTTTTCACTGATGAAGGGCCCCATCCAGGCACATGGGCAGTGGAAAGCCAGTGGGGCATCAGAGCAAGCAGGAAAGAGTATGTGCTGGTGTTGAGTGCAGCTGTGGGTCAGCCTGGGTGACCAGCCGGGCAGCAGCACAGCTATCACACACGAGGTGCCTCCACAAGGCCGAGTGGAAGGACAGAGGTGCTTTACGTCAGCCTGCAGCCATGTGAGCATGGGGTCAGTGCACAGCACTGCCCTGGCACGGTCACAGCCTGGTTTGCAGGGGAGCAGTGTCCTTGCAGAAAAACGACTCTCATGGTCACTCTCTTTTGCTGTCCCAAGTTGCCCCTAAGGCTAGTGGAAAAAGCCAAGGGGGAAGTCCTGTTCTGCAGCATTTTCTCCTTGAACTCCAGAAAGAAAGTTGATGTTGTAAATGCAGCAACACGTTTTGCCACTGAGGCTTTCCTGTGTGGCTGACAGGGATTTTGCCTTAATGTCATGCAGGAGGCCACAGATACGTGGTCCTAGCCTTCATAGCTTTTCCTGCCCTCCTGCTCAGAGGACTGGCATGAGATGATGCAAAGGGCATCAGGCAAGGACAGCTAGCCCCTGTGTTCTACCAGCTGAGGTATCGGCAGGAGATTCTAGAGGTTGTAAGTCAAGGAAGTCTCCTTGAAACAAGCCACAAAACCCTGGTGATGACCAAATTCTAAGCCTTGAGCTGAGACTTGGTCTTCACCATTATCAGGCTGGAAGGACAAATCCAGACTGAAAGATTTCATTTTCTGAATTCCTTTTGTCTCAAGTCCTTGATGCTGTGCAGCATGAAACTTCTTCTTAGGGCTCCTCATCTTTGGGTTTTTTTTCCATGCTGCTTGTATTCCAGGAGCTGGCAAACTTCTCACCCCTCTCATTACAGATCATATTTTTTTAACCCCTGTTTTGTGCAATGCATTCCAGGGAGAGATGTGTCCTGTGAGCACATTGTCTTAGATCATCCTGTCCTCCACAAGCCAGGACGGGTGGAAAGGAAATCTATTTGGGCCAGGAATGTGTTAACTATTGCTGCTGGCCCTCCCATCAGGGGCTGTGTGCTGTGCTGGGGATTTTCCACCAGCTCTGCCTGTTCCAGCTTTTCAGCTGGGTGCATTTTCCCACTAAGACTGATCTCAGAAGTGCCATCTTCACTGTTTAGTCACTCAGGTAAAGAAAATGGTTAAAGCATGGTTCTCATACTGTCTCGGTCCTACCAGGCACTTGGCTTTGTCTTGCCTTATAACTGAGACTAAATCCTTTTTAAAAACTGTGTGTCAGCACTGAAACATTTATATTCATGTCAAACATTCCTGAGTATATGGGTAAAACCCAGGATAAAGTATCTTGGTATGCCACTGATGACAAGGCCTTGTTTTGCCAGTCAGAGCCGATAAAGATGTGATGTAGACAAAGATGGTTTTGCCAGTCAGAGAGGGGAGGTTTATTGTAACGAAGTCAAACAGTATGTTGCATTTTATGATTATCTTAATAATCATATATATATAATAAATTGGGACTTTTTGTCAGCAGCAGGCTGCAGCAGGAGATAAAAAACTAGTATTAGTTTGTGAATTTGACCGGAGACAGTTGCAGTCTGTTCCCAGGCCATGTTTGTTCTCTTCACCAAAGAAAGTGTTACTTACATAGAAGGCAGAAGACATTACTCTGCAGCTGAATTCGGACCCTTTAGAAATGCCTGAGAAACTGCAATTAAGAACTCCAGAAATTTTATGTAATTTCTCCCAAATAAAATTGGGGAGAGGGGAGGTAATTGTACTGGAACATCAGTTACGAATACAGATCTTGCATTGTAGCTGCTCAGTTTCTTGCTCTTTTTTAAAGACTACCATGGGCCTTATCCATGGGCATATGAAGAATACAATAGTGCACGGTTATTCTGCTTGTCCTTTATTAATTTTATATTTAAAAATCTTCCAGCATTAGAAGTGCTCATCTTTGTATTCAAAAATTGTTCGGCCTTAGTGGCTGCTCTCTCCTACTCTCAAAATAAGTAAGATCTCCACATCTTTACATTTTTAATCTCATTTTTGGTCTGTGTTCTGGTGGATATTGACCAGCCCACTCTCACTGTCCTCCACTAGAGGAAACTGTCATTGATAGTTCATGTCTTTGATTAGAGAAGGTCCTTCGAGCCCCTCACCACGGCCATTCAGAAGTTCTTA
The DNA here is from genome assembly GCA_032466535.1 of Forpus xanthops. Lineage (NCBI taxonomy): Eukaryota > Metazoa > Chordata > Aves > Psittaciformes > Psittacidae > Forpus > Forpus xanthops. The sequence continues at coordinate 35,388 of JASSUY010034163.1, forward strand.
CTCCCTGCTTTGCTGTTGAGTTCTCAGTGCATTACTCGCATGAATGGGCTGGACAAGGCAAAGGAGCGGTTAAATCTCAGCCAAGCCTGAAAGGATTCAGATGAAGTCCCCAAGGACAAGGAATGAAAGCCTGTCAGCCATTTTGGTCTTCTCAGTCTCATAAGAGCTATATATGCTTTGATGATCATCCCCTTTTGAAAAAGTTTGCTCTAAGTTTAGGCAAAACTGATTGTGACTCCCAGACTGTTGAAAAGCACACATTTCTTTCCACCTTTCATTTAAGAAAGAGCAAATCTGTCTGTAACAGTGTAATATTTCATATTTCTGATTAATAGACAGCTAGAGCAGCAAGGGAAAGCTCTTTAACCTGGGTCTTCAGCTAAATTCCAACAACCCTGTATGCCCTTGGAGATAAATTTATGCATTGCTGACAAGTCACTGCTGGGGAGTCCAGGCCCTTTGTGTTGGTTGGTGCTTTGAGGGCTGCTCAGCTGCTTTGTTGTCCTGCAGAGTTTGTAGATTGGATTGTGATTTCTTGATGGGCTCAGTTCATGAGTATAGATGTATTATCTGTTAATGCTTTGACAGAGGTAGAACCTTCCCAGTTATAAAGGAACCATTGGCATTCTCAAGTTCCTGAGGGCTGTGGACAGACCACAGAATGGAAAAGTTAAATAAAGGCTGGGAAAATCAGAGTTACTGCTGCTGGCTCTTCAGCAGAGCTATGGGACTTTTCACACTGAACCAAATACTTTCCCCTGGGTTTGTTTTTCCCTTTCTAAAGGGTAATGGTGATATTGATAATTGCATATAGATAATTTTGCATTGAAAATTCTTGTCATGTGTGGGCTATACTGTTTGGGAGTGTACGGAAAGACACACATCAAACCCATATCAGTGCTGGCCCTAACATAATTTTAATTATGCTTGCAAAAAGGAAAAACAAAACCAAAAGCTATTTAGGTAGTGGAGAAAATAGCTCCTTCAGTGGTATGAATGGCATCTCTGTTACTGAAATACTTTTGTCATGGCTCCAGCAATGTATATATACATATGCTGGAAAACTCCTGTTAGTGTAGGCACACCCTAGAGGAACTGGGCGTCCAGGTTGCTGAGAAGGTCACCTAGGTACCTAATGTTTAAGTCACATTTCTCCACATTCCCCTTCTCCCTTGTGAGGTCTCTATGAATGATATGGTATCATCTTCCCTCAATCCCAAATCCAGCCCACCTGTTGGTCACCCTGCCTTCAGCACTGCGCCTCAGACATACCCAAGGCAGCAAAGCTAGGGGAGGAAGCCGGGACTGGGCTGAGAAGAAAGTGGAAGTGTAGTACTAGGTTTGTCTACAACAGGCAGCAATGTTTTTAACTGGTGAATAGAAGGACATTCCCCTTTAGAATAGATCTGCCCCTATGATGTAAGTGAAGTGGAAGATTTGCAGTGTTATACCAGTGGGTGTAGATTTCACTTGTTTTAAGATACACAAATCCTAAGCCTATTTTTCTCTTTCTCCTTGCCTCTGGAGCTAATGCATTTAACTCTCAAAGAGGAGACAGCTGGTTGTTAGATTCAGCTTCTCTTGATGTTCATTTTCTTTTTAAGCGAGCTTGCATATTATCCTAGCTTAATTAGATCTTTCTGCAGATAAAATCCTTGGAAGGGGTCCACTCTCCTCCCCCCCATTCTGCCAGGTTTCTTGCTTGATTTCTTTCACATGTCCCTTCCCCAGTGACTATATCTGAATGTTATGTGGTGTTAATTAAGGATCTCAATTGCATATTCCTCTTTGGAAAGCTTGCCAGTGTGTACAGGCAACTGTGATTGATTGGCAGCACATGAAGAACAATGGAGAAGCCTTAACAAATCTTGGCAAAGCAATACAGTGGTGAACATGCAGAGGGGAAGAGCTACACACAAAGACTTCAGGAAAATCTGTGCTTGTTGACTTCTATTTCTTTAATCAACAGCAGGAAACAGTTCAGCCCTGCTGCAACTGGTGATAAAGTACCTTGCCCAAAGCCCACCACTAGATGAAATGACCACATGGCTTGAGGTAGAACAAGCTGTTCTGGAACATACAGTTGTATGGCTATTCAGGGAAGTCTTAGGAAACTGTAATTCTTCCCAGCAGTGGCGTGGTGCTGGGAGATTTTGGTGTTGGGCTCAGCAGCTGTGCCAGGACAAGGTGTTTGTGATGCAAAGTCCTAACTAGCTGCCCCAGATCTGCACAGGTCAGCCATCTATTCTGCTGCCATTCTAAGGCAACGTTGGGGCACGGGGGAAGAGACAAAGTCTGGATGCACCTCAACTCATGCAGGAGATCCTCCTTAGACAAGGCAATCTTCAGTTGCAGCCATCTGCCTTAGACTTGAGGGGAAAAGCTCATCCCAGTTCTGTCCAGCAGGCACCATCCATGCGGCTCACCTGTCTTATGTGCTGTGGTGGTCTCTAGCACCAACAAATCGGAGCATCTCATAGCTTCTCTCACACCTTTGTGCTCTCCTTATGTTCCTAAGGGGTTAAAAACAGCTACAAACCCTGCTTTACAGAACAGATGCTGAAGCACAGAAATGTCACCTCATCAGTTTTCCTAAGCAATGATGAAAAATCCTATGGTAGAATCAGGAATTAAATCTGGGTTTCCCATTTGTGGCCCTTGGGGAGTTGCACAGTGATTTCCTACACACAGGGACAGGACTAATGCCTGGCAGAACATAATAAGGTACAGGCAAGACTCTGGGGAATCACAGTGGTCTGGGATTTGTTGCATTTGGGAACGGTAGCATTAGAAACTCTTTTCTCTCCATCTGTCATGACTGGAGTGGCATTTACGCAGGCAGATCTTTATGCCAAAGGGTCATGTTACAGCACAAGTCTCTGCTAACCATGTTACTTCATGTTTCTGCCTCACCTGTGTATGCAAGTCCGATCCACGTAGAGCTCCAGGGACTTGCTAAAACAGAGTTTGACCTTATGCATGCCAGCAGTAATTACTGCTGCAGCAGGATTCCAAGGCACATTCACTTTTCTGTGTGGAGAGGACTACTTACACCAATGAAGAAAGCTGCCAAAATGAGGTGTGCACTGTAAACTTTAGTGGAGGATGATGTGCGGACCTATAAAAGTTTGCAATATCCTTTTAGCCAATTGCATAATTGTTATTTTTCACTTATTTTATCACCTCCTCCCTGTCCTGCACTTGTCTCCTGAGCTGAGAAGCAAAACAGATCAGGTGTTTGGGCACCATTAAAGCACCCTGGAGACCTGGAATCAGTATCTTTGCCTGCCGCAGTCCGTTGTGTCTGAGCTGGGTGAACCCTTTAGGGCATGTCTGAACCAGGTGAACTAAGTGCCTGAGAAGTTCTACCTCCTTGTAGGTAACAGCTGAATAAATTAATCCAGGGAGAACATGGCCTGACTATCTCCTTACCAGTTCAAACCTGGTCTCCCTTCCTAAGTGGTTGTCTAGGCTGCATGGATGGCTCAGCTGCTTATGAAGCAGTTGGTGAACCACTTCGGTTGACAATCCACATCATTAAGGTGAATTAGCACATACATAGAAAGTCTTAAATGATAAATAGTCATACAGAATCACTCTAAACATGGCTGGTCTACTATCCTCTCTTCATTGGTGATCAGGAGCAGAAGCTTAAACTACATGGGAAAGGCAAGCATGTAGTGGTAATTCGGTGAGGTATTTGCCAGGCTGTGGGTTCCTGAAAGCTTCCTAAAATCTTGCTGTTTAATAGTGCTTTATAGATCTGTCCACAACTTTGTCAAATCATTTTTCAAAATCTATCTTTGGCATTCACAGCACTGCTGGCAGCAAGCTCCAGAATTTAATTAAGCATTTGATGAAGCACTTCCTTTTGTTAGCTTTGTTTATTAGATTTGCTGAATCTGCCACCTTGGAACTTCATTTTATCCTGTTTCTTCTGCATGATCTACCATGTTATCAAACCTCATGGAAGTCTTTCTTTAGGCTACTGTCTGATGTATAGTTGCATGCCTGCACAACTGTCGTGGCTATGTGTATGTGTCAGGGGGATTTTGGTTTTCACTTAACCAAATCCATACCAATATAACTTCCTATTTTAAATTTCATTACAATAGGCCTGCCATTGATTTAACTCTTCTCTCATCTTGGAAGTGAAAGTTTATAGACAGCGTAAGGCACTGATATATGTGTGACCACGCTCACTCAGTGCGCAGGTGTAGTCCAAAGAGCCTGTCTTTCATCCACAGCTTTATTACAAATGCTTTTCCAACACTAGTGAGTTTTACCAGGTGGCTGTTTCTGCTGTGGAGATAGTGTGTTTTCAAGGCTGTGCTCCATACCAGCCTGTAACCCACAGGGACAAAACACAGCTTTGCTGCAAGTGTGATGCCAGCAAGGCAGCTTACCCCTTTGCTGTCCAGACCAGTATGTCCACAGAGGTCTTCAGTGATGCAGCCTTTGAGAATAAACCAGCCTGACAGGATGCAAAGCTGCCCCTCAAGTCATTTGAAAGAAAGAGTACAAATACCCTCATGAAGTCCCTTCCTATACTAAGGAATCTCCCCACTCATTAAGTGTACTAATGACACAGTGTTCACTGAAGGCCTATGCATATGATTTGCATAAAAAGCTATGTCTCCAAGATTATATCTGACAGTGTGATAAAAGACTTGATTGACCTTTGAGTTTCTATTAAAAACAGTGAGAGAGATTGTGAGTTCAATCACTGAAAATTCAAGCCATTTTCTCAGAAGTCTAAATATGGACTTGGACTTTCATTTTATTATATATTTCCCTTAATCTTGGGCTGTTGTAAAGCAAACTCGATAAGCTAACAACTGGCATAAAATTTTCAACTGCTTTCTAAATGTTGCAGCAGCAGAGACCAAAGCAGATTTACCAAGAAGTCTAAGGTATAGATTAGAAACATCATTAAGAAATGGTAAGAATTACTAATAAGTTTTAGTGTCTTTATTACTTCCCTGTCTCAGTCGGGTCTGCAAACACAATGATTCATGTTTAACTGAACAACAGCTTCATTGTGAAACCTGCCATTCTTAGCTCCAGTATTGAAAATATCTTCAAAAACACCACCTCCGCTTTCCAACGTTGTACAGACAAAGAACTACAGCTCACCTGCCATAGCATACATGCTACAAGTAGCATCGTCTTCCTTAAGTCTCATTTTCTCCATCATACGTGGTGTGACAAACAGCAGTCTGGGGAGCTGTGTGCTGTTTGTACCTCTGTGTAAGGGATGCCTTGCTGACAGCCTGCAACAAGCCCTCTCCTTTCCCCACCACTCTCCTACCCTCCACGCTCCTCAATCACAACCAACCTCCTTTGGGTCTGTGCCCCATAGCAGCAGACTAAGGCAAGGCACTCAATGTCAAGTGGAGGTGTGCAAGGGGTGACCTCCATTTCAAGTTCCCAAAGCCTTGCCCATGCTCTGGGATGTGCACAAGAAAATGTGCCTCCCACTTCCCTGAAAACAGCACAGGATGAAGTATGTTCTGCTTCCTTTGGCCGTGGGCTATGTACACTGCAACATTTGCTACATATGATCAATCGTATGTATTTGATTGTTCTCATTTAAATAAAAAGGATTAGCTGGCTCAGAGCTTTTGGCCTACATTTCACCATCTTGGTCACGGAGATGAGCTGGACAGGAATGTGAAAAAAAACCCCAGGGCTTGTGAAAGCCCTGGTGTTGACACAGTTATGTCAAAAATTTTGTCTGGGTAACTTACTTCCTTTTGAGGGATGTGCTCCTTTGGTGCTCTCAGCTGTAGCTTCCACTGCTGTAGTTGCAAGCCTACCTCAAGTAGATCACACAGTGCATGAATGATAGGGTGTACAGTCCAGCTTGACTATGACTCAGGCTGTATAGTGCCGGCAGCCACTCAATCTAGGTAGTAGTCCAATGACCTTAGTACAACTCTTAGGAGTGGTATACACCTATTGCAAAGTCTAGGCTTGTGGAGAACATGTGAGAGGCTTCTGATCTGCCTGTAATTGAGGGCACTGCAGCCTTGTCCTCAAGAGTGCATTCACTTCAGCTTACTTCAGTGTTCACTGACAACACACAGGGCACGATGCAGTGGAAGATGCAGTGGTTTGGAGGAGAGCGGATGATCCTTTAGGTCAGATGAAAGATGCAAACATATATGCAGAATGCCCCATGCTGTGTGATACATGTTCCTTAGACCATGTGAGTTTTCACAGGTCTAGTGTCACCATAATGTTAACTCTAGATCTACTTAACCAAAGCTAAAAATGACAGTTCAGTACAGATAAGCCCTTCGTTTTTAAGTTGGTTATTTACATTAGATCAGCCTGTGTGAGTCACAGCACCTGACCCAAACAGCCCATTGCACTACCTTACAAAAGTAAGGATTTGCCATTTTTAAACTCCTTGTGCAGTCAAGACTAGTAGAAGGAGGCTCAACATTTCTCTGGAATGGTGGTGCCTTCCTTCCTGCTCTCAGTTATAACCTTTAGTCATTTAAGTTTCAGCCAAAACTGCTGAAAGCCCTTTCCTCACAATCTGTGCACTAAAGAGTATTAAGCACTAAAGAAAAAAGGTAGAACTCGTTTGCTCAGAAAGAATTATTAGAACTGTCTCTTGTGGCAAATGAGAAAATTAGGCAAACATAGCACATTTGTCATAGACTCAGCTGAATATACTGTGTTTTATTTAGCTTCCTGTAAGGGTACGGTAATAAAGGTCTGGGCAAAAGTCTCTAACAGCTTAATGATGACTCCAACATTGTTTCTTCAGGGCTTATCAGAGAGCTGTAGTTTTCCAGGTAGAGGACTGGCAGCCTGAGGAAAGGTCTGGACCCAAGGGATCCTGGCAGTAGAGGAGGTGGGATGGGTAGGTATCCATAAATGTTGCAAGAGAAGATCATATCCACAGATGTCTACCTAATGACTGTACTCACCTCTGCTTTGGCCAGATGGGTCTGTGAATCAGGGTGCCAAACATAGTTAACTGTCAATTGCATTATGGGTGTTACCCCTAGTTCTCTAATAAGTGAAGTGTTCTTCCATTTGCTTTGGAAGTGAGGTATACTGCAGAAAATAAATACATCTTTAAGTTAAAATGCCCACGTGTGACTTTAACGTGATGTCATTAAGTTTTTAGAAGTTTGGTTAGCTTGCAGAGCTCATTCAGATTGGGTTTCCAGAGCATCTCTATGAAGGTGAACCCATACTTTCTCCCACTATCCTAGAAAAGTGGTGCAGCCGGACCTAGTCCATCAACACCTTGAAAGCACTTTGCTCTGTGGGCAGCATGAGGCCAGACGTGCACAGTTCTCTCATGGGTGCAGCAGGCACAGGTTGTGGATAGCTGCATGTTGCTCTGCGTGAGGCTCCCAGCTGTAGCCTGCTCCCAGGAGCCTGGCACTTAGCAATGACAGTCCTGTTACCTGCGCAAAGTGCACACCTGAGGCAGCGAAGCACCGCTTCTGCTCTTCATTGTGCCAGCAGCTTCCCATGGATCACACGTACCCACCGGCTAGAAATGGGGCCATCACAGTGTATATGTGTTTACTCTTTAATGTGCTCTGAAGCCGAGAGAGAGGAGAGGGATTCTCAGGCCTGTTAGCACGTGACATGGGTGACTTTCTTCTGCCATTTCATTGCGGGAACTCAACTGCAGCAGATTCCTGGAAACCTGATCCCTAAGATAAATGTGGGAGAACTGAAACAGCAGTATCTGTCCGGTGCTTCAGACTTTCAGTTCAGAGGCAGGTCAGAGCCTCCCTGACCTGGAACAAGCCCATCAGTATAAAGATAGCTGCTCTCAGTGACAGGCACCCAGCGGGCCTAGGAGGAGGCAAAAGTTACATTAAACAGCCACGCTGCTTTCAGAGTCACATGAGACCTACTGACATGCATTTTCTAAGAGACTGATGATATTTAAAGCTCTTCAAGTAAACTATTTGCTTTACATTTATAACAGGGCATTCATCCTGCTGCTTGTCACTGATCACCATCCCAATGACCAAACATTTGCCATCTCAAAATTACTCTCCTGGAGAATAAAATAGATATCTTCATCATTAAATTCTGCCTCATCAATAGTGCTGAGACAGATTCTCTTACAAAGGTATCAGGTTTAAGAGAGCACCCATCTTACTAACCACACAAGCCTTTTTCCAGATGGGATTTTGCATACACTATAGACCAGGTGTTTTGCTAACCAATCCATTATTCAATTAATTAGCACTTATACATTAAGTATGTGCCTAGCAGAGTGTGTCTTTCCATGTGGCAAGCCTCTTCTTATAGTGTTAGCAAGGAAGGACAGTGAGTCAGTGCTGATTAGATGTGACATGCAGGCCACCTCAGTAGGTCACTCTCGACTGAAAAATGGTAGGCAATTCCCATGTGGTAGGAGGCTGCATCTGAAGAAGGAGGGCAAAGATTCAGAGCTCTTTGTATACCCTTATGTTACAGGCTCGTATGCTGTTTGGTGGTGTTGACAGGTGGGTGACAGCTCAGATACCACCACGACAGCAAGATGAACATGTAGCTAGGTATGTCACTCATCAGATAAATTATTGTGTCTCCACTGGAGTCTTACGGTCCACTTGTTACTTCATGCCCCATGGGAAGGCCTATCTGTGGGACCTCTGAGACTGGTGGTGACTTGTATAGCAAGACTGGAGACAGCTTTAAACCATCTTGCTGAACTACAATGAAATGCCTCAGTGCAAAGCCCAGTGCAGACTGCAGCTGTTCACATGTGCAGCTATGAGACCTGCCCTCACCTCTGTGCAGTTGCCGGCATCTAAAGCTCGCTCAGGTGAAATTGCAGAGGCTGTAATCATGCCGCTAAGCTGGAGGATGAGGTGCAACATGCCAGATATAAACTGCCTCTCCAAAGTGAGATACAGATAGGTTTGGGACTACACCCAGTTTATTTAGCTGTCAGCATACTCCCTAGCTTGGGAGATCGCAAGGTGGCAGGCATGCTGGCACCTGGGAGGTCACACTGGTCACTCTGTACTTGACCTGTTCTTGGGCTCTTTTTCTAAACATTTGCTACTGTCCACAGCTGGAGAAAACATACTGTATTAAACGGACCTTTGGCATGGTCCAGCTGTAGCCAGTCTTATGGTCCTACAATTGACAAAACTAGCTAGTAATGAAACAGGTCAGCTAAGGACATTTTGGTATTCAGTGCTTTGAACATCAGCTGATAGTGGCTGATCTTCCATTACCTTTTGTCAAAAGGAAATACGTGTGGAGAGAAAAGGGAATTTCTCTGCAGTTCACAATCTTGGTTGCCTGGGGAATACTTTTAACACGCAGAACAGATTTGCATGTTAGTATTCTGGGGATGTTTCCCATGAGAAAAGAAGTGCAACTCAAAACTCCAGCTGACTTGGGGGTCTTGTCACAATTATACCCTCCAAGGGTTTATGTTTATTGAGCGGAAAATTAGAGTTTAAATAACAGAAAAACAAAGGAATTGCTTTATGTAAATGACAGCAGCATCACGACATACGTGGTCTTCCTCTACCTGTCCCACTGTTAGGCAAGACGCAATGGTTTCCTTATGGTGTTCACTTCCTTTTGCCTGTAACCTGTGTTGTCTCATTCAGACAGGATTGAGAAACACCTGGTGTATGTGTGGGCACCAGTGATACAAGTGCCCAGCTCCCATCATGCCTTTGCTGAACAGATGCGCTTTGACACAGGTCTGGTACAATTGTCCATGTCAAATGTTAATTGTCCATGTCCTGGCTATCTGAGCAGAAAGGCTGAACTGTGGAGAGTCAAAGCAGATTTTCCAATGTACACAAGCATCTAAACATACAAACTGAAGCCCATCCAGCTTTTCAAGTCAGCCATACAGGTCAGGTCCTTAACTTCTCCTGATTATGAGAAAGACTTCAGTGCATTTTAAACTCCCATTAGATGTGTGTCTTTGGCCTACATGCGAATGCTTCTCAGGCTGTGTGATGTGCTGTGGTCCACAGGGCTGGTTAAAAGAGAAAAGGGATTTTCAGCCTCCAGTGTGGTTACCGCAGCGCCAAGTTTATGTCAGGAGAATGAAGGCTGACAGTTCCCATCACAGCTGCATGATGTCTTTTGTCAACGTAACTGGATGTCGAAGACTTGGAGAGAGATCCTCTAGTGAAAATGTGGTTGTTTTGACATGCATTGTGTTACTGTGTTGCAGGTGAGGGTGCTGTGTTGATCACTGCAGGATGTTGCAGTGGAACCAGACAACCCAAACCAAAGCAGAGACCACCAAGAAGTCCACAGTGGACAGCAGGCTCCCTGGTTTGCAGAGTCATCCACCTTCAGCTGGTGAAAACCTTTACTGTGGACAACGCTGGAGCAATCTTAAAAATTATCACATACATCTGTGAGTTGTTTTAGGGAAAGGACCTCCCATGAGGAGAAGGAGAAACGCCTCTGGCAGGCGCTGTAAATCATGTAGCATCCTACTGTGGCCCTGACAGAACAATTGAAAGATGTTTAGGAACAAGTTGAACCCTAAGTTACCATTCCCATTGCCAGCTCCTGTGCAGTGCTGCTACATAAGTCTTGCTCCTGATGGCTAAAGATAGAAATGTTTTTCCACTCTGATTTTTGTTTTCCCTTTTAAAGTCTATTTGAGCCAGATCCAAAATAGTTTCGGAATTTATTTAGTCCATGTTCTTTGACTTGGTTTCATGCTGGACGTCCCAGACTCACTGGCCCTAGAGACAGCAGAGCTCTAACTGGGACAGCTGAGCAGGCTCGTGCCCAAATACAACTTACCATCAGAAATGCCTTACAAACCATGGTTAGGAGAGAGTGGAGAGTGAAGCCTTGTGATCTTGCTGCCAAGACAGAAAACCATTTTAATGGTGCATGGTGCCACTATATCCAATAGAAACTGAATGAGGACCAATTTTTTTGACCAACGGGGTGAAGCCAAAGCAGTCCCACTGACTTGCAGATGCTGGGTGCATCAGGAGGTCATGTAGCTGCCTGAGCTCGGTGACTGCTACTCCAGCATGGGCTCCAGGTGCCCATTGTCACAAAACATGTGCTGCTTCTTGCCAGCTTCATAGCTAGTTTCTGGGTAATGCTGCTTCCTCATGTGGGGGTCATTTCCAGATGTGCCAAGAAAAAAAGGGTGGATCTCATGCAAGAAAGGATTTTCATATTATTTTCAGCAAGGAGATGAGAATAAACTTTCCTGTGTCAGCCAAAAAGAGAAATTTTTGGCAACATGACTTGTCTTCTGCTGCCTTCACAAGTTGCCTTTGCCTCCATTAAAACAGTGTTGACAGCAGGCAGGTTTCACTACTGGTGGCTGTGCTCAGCCAGAGGAACTCTATACTGTCCACAAGTACAAATCCCAGTTATCAAACATCAGGAACATAGCACATTGTCCCCATTGCACATGTAGCCAGTACACCCCAGAAATCCCTTGTCCTGCACTTAGTCTCCAGTTCAACATGAAGTGAATCGTTTCTTGCTGAGCATATAGGCCTTCTTCTTACAGTATGGGTCTAAAGCTTCTATCAGTTGGTCATTGTTGAAGGGAAAATTGGCTCATCTCACATAGGTTAAACCAAATCAGGACTGAAATGGTTTATTGATTTATTAAGGACATGTAATTAACTGACAATCAGTGAACTATATATTCAGGATCTGTGTCAGCAGTTCAACCACGTTAGATACTTAGAAAGCACTAATACATTCCTGCAAGGTTCTAAACACCCTTCTGTAACTAATACCCAGAAGTTCTCTTCCCACACATGTAGGCACTTACCCCTCTCTCATTGGCAGGGGGATTACTTGTGAAATGTGGGACCCCATGCTTAAACCCAGCTCCCACACTGGTCATGACCAGCTCTAGGGGTGCTTGTGCTATTCCCTTCAGTCAGCTAATGCACCCAGGCAGATCTCCCCCCACCCTTCAAACTGTGGGTCCCTACATGCTGCTCTCCACAGGGTAAGGCCACGTGATGAGTGTTGGCTGCTGACAGTAATCTATTGATGGGAAAGTTGCTGCATCTGGTCTCAGCAGAGGTTGTGATATGCCAGACTGGGTTTGGACCATGACAAGTGCAAGGTCCCACATTGGGGTAGAAGCAATCCCAGGCACAGCTACAGGTTGGGCAGAGAAGAGATTCAGAGCAGCCCTGAGAAGGACTTAGGGGTGTTGGTTGATGAGAGAATGAACATGAGCCGGCAGTGTGCTCTTGCTGCCCAGAAAGCCAATCGTATCCTGGGCTGCATCTAAAGGAGCGTGACCAGCAGATCGAGGGAGGTGATCCTGCCCCTCTGCTCTCATGAGACCGCACTTGGAGTATTGTGTGCAGTTCTGGTGTCCTCAACATAAAAAGGACATGGAACTGTTGAAACAAGTGCAGAGGAGGGCCACGA
>JASSUY010034164.1:0-43559 GCA_032466535.1 Forpus xanthops
TTCTCTGGGCACCCTGTGCCAGAGCCTCAGCACCCTCACAGGGAAGAGCTTCTGCCTAAGAGCTCATCTCAGTCTCCTCTCTGCCAGGCTCAAGCACAGCCCCAATAGGCGCTCATTGCATCACCGGTGCAGAGCTGAACCATCCCGTCCCACCCACAAGCAAACACATCCGTGTGTCCCCGGCTCCTCGCTCTCAGGCAGCCACGGCCATGGCAGGGGCTGCTGCCATCCTCATCCTCACCTCGCTGCTGCCTGCAGCCGCCATCCACTGCGGACCCCTGCGCCCCGACAACAGCACCGCAGCCAAGGTAGGAGAGAGCCACTGCTGGGGATGCAGTGAGTCCGTGGGTGCTCTGCACAGCCCCCCTGTGCCATGGGGATGGGGGAACCCCCTTTCCGCCCTGCACATCTGGACAGGAGCCTCAGGACACATCTGCAGCGTTCCCAGAACACCTCGAGTCACACAGCAGTCCCACAGCAAACCCCAATGGGGACCTCATTGCAAGGAGGGCTGGGGGTGGTTTTGGTGCGAGTCCCCCACAGCAGCACAGGGCTGCACTGTACAGGGACGCTTGCAGCCAGCACCTTTCCCAATCCAGCCCATCTATTCCCCCACCACCACCATTTGTTTGCACAGGTTTCACTTTACTGCCAATGCCGAGTGAGAAAGGGAATGAGCAGAGGTCACAAATAGCAAAGTACCGTGGGAGGGTGCAAACCTCCCCCCTGCACAAACAAAGTCCTCACTGCGCTGCTCCTGTATCCCTGCAGCTGCTGGGGACGTGGCTATACATGGCTGGGGCTGCCCAGCACCCCCGGCACCTCCTGGAGATGCTGCTCATCGACCATGGATACCTCCACGTGGAGCCTGGTGCCAGCGAGCAGGAGCTGCCCATCACCCAGAGCGTGGCCATGTAAGATGCAGCCCCCGGGTCCCTGCCCATCTCCTCTTATGGCTGCAGTGATTTCAGCATAAGGGCACAGCTCTGTGTGTGCTCCTCTATCCCCATTCCTCCTCACTCTCTTTATTAAGGAAGCGGTCTCTGCTCCCCATTCCTCCATCACCACCTCCTGTTTCTCTCCCAAGGGGGGACCAATGTCTCACCAACAACTCCACCTACATGGAAATCACTGCCGGTAACACCACGCTGGTGAAGGAGGGTGAGCAGCACCAGTGGGGTTATCATCCAGCCTGGGGTTTAGATGGGATGAGACACCCAAAAGGCCCATGACCGTGTTTTGCACCATCTGATGTATTGTATTTCTGGGTTGCTTTGTCTGTTTGAATCCTCAGTGGACCCCAAATGGCCCCCCAAGGCCAGGGACCCTGCTTGAAACCCTAGGAAGCAATGCTATACCAGAACCATGGAGCAAACCCACTCCCATTCCCTTAGGAGAATGCCTCATTTATAAAGCTATCCCACAGTACCTCAGGGAAACGGAGGGACACTTATGGCAGGTTTAGTGAATGATGAAGCCCCACGTTCTGAACTGTTTCTTCAGCACTGGGGACATGGGATGAACCATTTTGAATGGGAATTGCAAGACCCCTGTGATACAGCTTGCACCAACCCTACCACCACATACCCGAGCATCAATGGGCAATGCCATCAGCACATTGCAATGATGGGACAGGAGCTGGTGACTTTGTCTCCTTCATGTCCCAGACCCACATTGAAGTACAATTCAAACCAAGAGCAACTCACCCTGTACAGAACACTTCTCCTCACCCATTGCCAAGGGTTGGATCCCGGCACTGCCCACCCTTGGGCTGGGTTTTATCACTGCCCCAGCACTGAGCACATGGATATTGTGGCTGTTCCTAACCCTGATGCTGTTCTCCCCAAGCCAAGACCCAGCAAACTGTGAGGACAGTGATGGACCTCAGCTCTGAAGATGTTTTACTCATCCAGCACCAACTGCAGAGGGAAAGGACGTACTTGGGGCTGTACCTCTATGGTAGGCAAACTCCACCCTGGCTTTAAGCTATTGTGGAACACCAAAACACATATAGGATTATGAGCTAAAACCACGCAGCAGCTTGGTTTGCCAGCAGTGATACCCCTGAGGTCACCACTCCAGGGAACACAGGAACATTGACAAATCCCTTTAAACCCTAAGTCTCTCAGCAGAGCAAAAAGAGTTAAAGACAAAACCCACTTACACCATAAACATTCCAAGACCAGAAAGCAAACACAATTCAGCATCAATATCGTTGTCAAATCTCAGTGTTTACAAACCAACCTTGGTTTTCCGGTGCCTGCATCCCAGGGCAGAGCACGTGGCTTTGCAGTGCAGGTAAAGCTGACCTGATCACAGCCCCATAAAGAAGCATTTTAGGGCTTGATAAGGCTTCCCCTGCCCTTCCAAAGCTGTTGCTTAAGAGCCTGAAGACCTGAATAGGAAACTGCCTCCATACTCAGTCCTTCCCAATGAGCATCAGACTACCCTGCAGCCCCTTCAAGCAGACAGGACCAGAGCTGACTGGGGAGAGGGTTAAAAAGTGATGCCCAAGGTTGGTTTTGCTCCAGTGTACTCACCCCAAAAGAGACCCCAATAGAGACCAATGGGCACAGCAAGCAGTGGTGGGAGCACAGATGCAGCACAAAGGGGCACACCGAGGCCTCTCATCCTTATTTAATGCCTGGTAAATGCTTCTTTTCCAGCCAGAAACCTGAGCATGAGCAGAGCCCAGCGGGAAGAGTTCAAGATCCAGGCCAAGTGCCTGGGGCTGAGTGAAGAGGGGATCGTGTATGCGCCATGGAGAAGGGTACGTGGCTGCTCATGGATGGGCAGAGCCAAGACCCCGGGTTATAGCTCCAGCCACCAAGCCAAGCTCTTGGAGAGGGGCTTTTAAGGTGGGGGAAGTGCTTTAGGGGACTGAATACACATAATACTGCTTCAACAGCGATGGTGGGTTAAAATACACACACATGCATAGATACGTGAATCCCCAAAGCAAATCCCAGCACCCGAGCATCTCCTGTGGGAACCCTGCCCCTGCAATGGGAAGAATAGCTGAAGAATGGGATTTTGCCCCCTACCCCAGAAGCTGCAGTAAGGGGCTGGTGCCCTGCATGGTCCCACTCCAGGCAAAGCCACCACCACCGAAACCTCCGGTGGTTTTCAGATTGGGGTTTGCCTTTCCTGCACCCCGAGGTGTGATGAGCAGGATCCCAGCATGGCTGGATGAAAACGGGGCTCAGGAGGACTGCACAAGCCAGTTCTCCTCCCTTCCCTGTGCAGAGGCTCCTTTTGGGCTTGGGGTCCAGCCCTGCATTTCCAACCCCAGAGGACATCAGAACAGAGGTAACACCATCCGATCCCACAGAAATAGACTTTTTCCTTCAGTTTTTCCGTCAGAACATGAACTGCTTAACATTAAAAGACTTTAATGGACATTCATTAACATTAGATACAAACATTAAACGTTAACTGGGCCTCTGCAGCCTGATATAGGACATTTTATCCTACAAATGACCAGTCCCTGAGCAAGCCCCCTTTTGTAAAGTGGTGAAAAACATCCTACCTTTTCCTGTTCTCCATCTCCTCATCCCCATCAGGAGACTGAGCTTCCAGAGGTGCCCAAACCCCATTCAAAGCAACCAGGCTGGACCCAACAGAGCCCCCAATAACCCCAAACTCAAGGACCTACCTTTAGCACCATGGCTATGAGTTCAGGGGCACAGGCAGTGATGAGATGCTCACAGTGGGCCAGGGGCAGATCTCTCCATTATAGGCAATGGGCAGCACCTGGGAGCAGGACCCAGCTCCCACAGAATAACAGGAGGCAGCTGTGGACCAGGGGGTTGTAGAAGCTTCTGGATCACGTTTAAACCTGGCCAAGGGGATGAAACTGAGGGAAAGGCAGAATAAGCTCAACCTGTTTGTCCTTACAAGCTCTGGTGCAATTGGAGTCAGCAGAGAAGGGCTTTGTGCCTGGCCAAAAGGAGGCATGTGAGGACTGAAATGAAATCAGTTAAATAGAGAGATTTTGGGGACCTTTATCATCAGGCTGAAGGAGATGGATGTGATCAGAGCATCAGAGCAGTGATCCACATACCCTTGCACTGGCCTGAGGCATCAGAACTTCAACCACACTAATTCCAAGTGCCAGGGGAGCATGAGCTTTATATTGACTTCCCAAAAGGTTTGAATCCCCTTTCCTTCAGAGCACACTGAGCCTCACCATAGCACAGCTTTGCTCCTTTCCTCTTTACAGCACAGTGGGAAATGGCACCATCAGCAGCTCAGCAAGTGTGTCCATGGTTGGGGCAGCCCATTGCTTCTCTAGGCCCTCTTGGACTATAATCAGATGAAAAGAAAATACTTCTTTCTTCACCCTATTCTCTCCTGCTGGTGAATTGCCCATCACTTACCCTGTTATTGCTGTTTTGGAAGGAGCTGTGTCAAATGGAAGAAGCTGAGAGAGGAAACAGCCCATGGATGGAGCCCTCAGCTGCAGTCACAGCATCACCTCTGCTGGGTACCCCCATACTGCAGGGCACAGGGAACTGACCCCACATTGGGCAATAAATGTTTTCTTCAAACTCCGTGCCCTTTGTTGCTGGATTTTGGATCAGAACCAGGCCTTGCAGGAAGGAATCGAACACCCAGCTCACCCCGTGCGTCACTGGGCAAAGTCAACCTTGAGCAATGGGGGACGGGACACGTGGAAGCACTCTCTGCTCTCAGTCCCTCCACTTCACACTAAGCTTGGAAGAGCTCTATGGAAAAGCAGTGAAGGAGGTGAACCAGGAGAGGGCAATCATTAACTGCTGTAAATGAGTGCACCAAGCATTTGGTTACTGGAATATAACTGGAATGTGTGGAAGGCTCCAAACTTTAACTGCAGTCTGAGGGGAAGAGCGTGCTTAGCTAGAAGCAAGCCCCCAAGTCTCTCAACAACAGCTTGGCTGCCAGAAAGAGCTCAGCAGGGACAGATATAATAGAATCCTAGAATGATTACTCCTAAATAATGTTTAGCCATGAATATTCCTGCCCAAAGCCTATGTATCAGGGAGAGCTCCACAGTAATGTTTATCCATGGCAAGGTCTGTGACAAAGCATGACAACACTGCCAAATGAGAGAGGGAGGGGATGATAACCCAATGGAGGCAGGATATTCATTTCCCAGAGGAAAAGGTCCAATTTCCCAGTAATCTCAGCAGCTTTGGGGTGAGAGGGCTCAAGTGCCAAGACCCACACTGCTCTCTGTGCCTCCAATGTAGCCCACACTCGTTGAGCACTTCACTCATCCTGTCACAGCCCCATAGGGAGGTAAGCACTGTCCCTGTGCTTGTGAAGGGGCGTTTATAAAGAGGCTGCTGCTGTGCATGTGGAGAGCAACTCAGTCTCAGCTATAACCTCGCAATTAAGCACTGGAAATATCCCTCTGCCTTAAAAAGGAAGGAAAGGAGAAAAGCTGGGGGAGATATGGTGAAGAGCCCTCCTCTCTCTGCAGCAGCAGGGTGCCTGGCCCTGTGTGGTGTTCCAGCAATGAGCCTCTGGCTTGATTCCTACAGCACAAATGAGTTTTACAATGTCAAATACAGCCAATTCCCTCAGTCTGAGGGCACAGGTACTCAGCCAGCCCTTGCTTCAGACACAGCTTTATCAGTGTGTGACATGAAATACAACTCCCCACCTCAAGGAGCGAGGCACTAGAAGGGTAGCAGAGGGGATACTGCCAGCCTTGAGTGCTGCTGGGTGCTTGATAAGCATCTCAGCTGACAGGGATGGAAAGCAGAGGCTCACATTACCAAGCCCCAGCCTTTAGGAGTAGATTTATAGCTGAATAAAAGCCTTGAATTACAGGAACCAAACAAAGCCAGCCCAGCCCCTAAAGCAAGATGCGTTAATCTGATCAGAGGCCACTTGTGCTACCAGCTCTGGGTCCTGAATGAGCTGCAACAATAGCTCCTGGTTGGGGTTTAAGGAGTAACTGCACGAAGCCTTTCTTTCAAAAGCCCTATGAGCCAGGTTCCTTCCAGGGCTTTTCTGGGTCTTCTCTGAACAGTTACGGATGCTGAACAGATGAGCATCCAGCAACACTCAGAGATGGGTTAACACAATCTGCACATCCCCAACACATCACTGCCTTGACCTCAGGTTTGCTCCTTTCGCCTTTAAGAAGAATTCTGTTCTCCCCGGTCCTCATAGGGAGAATCCTTCCCAGTGTCAGTATCCTTGGTAGGAATCGTCCCAGGAAGAGTCTAGCCACAAACAGCACCAACAGACCACGTTAATAAAGAGATGCAGACACGCAGTATCTCTTTGACAGACCTTTATTAGCAGACTGCTCCCTACATGAAGAATCCAAGTTAGATTTGTATTATAACAATTTGTGGTTACAGCTACAAAGACGGTTGTCATTTTGCATTGATTTTTGCACTCTGATATTCATATTCCCATTAGGCCACACCGGTAGGAAGGAGCCACTGCAGAATTCATGACAGGTCTCAAGAAGGGGGGGGGGGTGTGTGGAAAAAAATCATGTCACTAATCCAGATTGATTTTGATTTCCATGTGGCTAACTGCTGACAGCACTGCATAGTCAAGGGAGTCTTACCTGGGAGACTCCATGAACCACCAAAGCTGTCAGCACAAAAGCAGCTGCTAAGTGCTAGTGCATCCTTGTCTGGTTTCCACAGTGCCCACTTGCCCATAAAGAGCACTGCCCCAGCAGCAGGCTCTGCTGATCCAATCTCAAAGCAGCTTGTGCCCAAGTGCAAGTTTCCTGTCATTTCTCTGAAAACTTGTGGGTTTAGTCCCTGAGATTTCTTCCCTCCCCCCTTTTCCCTAAGATTTCCCCAGGATTGCTCTCAATTATCCGTTGTGACACCCAACATACACAGACCTTCTACTTCCCAACTTCAACCATCCACTCAACAGCCTCTCAGCCATGCACGGAGGCCAATTCCAACCTAAGGCAAGCCTCGCAGTGCACCCTCTCCCCTCCTCCCAAGGTTCTGCTTCCCAACTACTCTCTCTTATGGCTTCTTGCAACAGAATCTCTCTGGGCTGAGGTCCTCCAGCAACAACCCCAGACATGGGAAAGACAGCTCAAGCCCCAAGAGCAAGGTACATGAGCAACCCTGCCCACAACTCAGCTGTGTGATATGTGAGAAACAAAGAGAGAACTTCCTAAACCAGAACTACGAGCACAGTAACAATATTAAACAAGTCTATAAAAATAGTCTGACATAACTCTGTTCAAATAAATACAAAATAAATATGCTTTAAGCAGTAAAACAGTGGAATGCAACGCTGGTCCTTTCTTTTTTGCCCAAAGTGAAAAGTTGGATGAGGATCCCCCCCCTAGGCCTCAGAAGCCGGATCCTATTGATTAAAGTAGCCCATAATGCAGCCAGAGAAATTTTAAAGCCATGTCTTTCCCTTAGCCTTATGAAAAGCACCCTTTGAAAGCAAAGCAAGCATGTCTTCAGGACTGAAAGCTCACCTCTCCCAGTGATAACCAGCTCCTCTTCCCTAACACCCCTTCCCAACAGCACACATACTCCTGGCTTGGGGACTCCATCCTGCTAACATAAACCTGAACATCAATCTACAAAGAGGTCTAAAGAGATAGATAGCAGCATAGGCACGGGGGTTGGAAAAGGTCCACCAGCTACCCTTGGCACGAGGCAGAATGGAATTCAAAGGTCCATGCAACACTGCGCAGAAGCTCTCACGTTGTGCTGGGAGCAGCACTGCACAGGAGCTGTGATATACTGGGTTTTGTTCACTAAAGCCATGCATCAAGGTGCCAGTCCATCTAGGGCTCTCCTGCTTCCCCTTTTCCAAGCCCCTGCTGAGTATATGACAAGCCAATCTCAGCATGCAAAGGATACAGGAATGCAGGCTCTAGTCTGCTGCTTCTGTTAGTAAGTGCATCTTGTTAGTGGATTTATGAGACACACTTCAACCTATCAAAAATAAATAACTCTAATTCTTCATCAGGCTGGTCTAAATAACTCTCAGCCTGACCAGATAAACCACTGCCCACCAGCCCTCAAAATCAGGATAGTTCAAAGTTCCATTTCATGTCAAGTCTTGGAAGCAGAACATGAATGTCTCCTACCCAAAGGAATATATGTAAACATAACAACAAGCCTGGTGTGGCAGCAGCTCCTACACAAGGTTTGTACAAATCTGAACACGGGTAGGAAGTTGGACAATTGAATGGGAAAAAAAAAAAAGAAGCTCTCTGAATGGAAAAAGAAGCTCTTTCAGCAAGTCAGGAGGTGCTCATCTGCAGGCAAACAGCTCTGCACACGCTATACACTGAAAGCGGACCCTTTACGCAAACCTTTGCTACTCTAGGAACTGACCTCAGCAACTCATGCCTCAAGATTCAACCAGGAGTTCACACCCTGGTCTCCCAAAAGGCCCAACACAAAGGACCACTTGATGTAGAGCTCCGAGTAGCAAGATGGCAAAGGCCACCAGATCCTCCCCCTCCCCTTACTGACTTACAAACGATCTGAGATTTCACAGCTTTGCTTGAGTCAGCTTAGTGTCAACACATTCACAGAATGAGAGATGGCTATACGTCTTGAGGTTGCACCCCAAGACTTCAGAGTTCAAAGTCCTCCGCATCTCCTGGTCACCGTGACTGCACACCCAGAGATATCTTCAAGTTCTCATAAACCACATAGCTGATGCTCACGGCTGGGATCACCTTCATAAAGTTCGGTGCCAGACCCCGGTAAAGACCAAAGGCTCCCTCTGTCTTCAGAATGTGTCTGAACAGTCCCCTCATTGTCACCTCAGGAGCACCCTCTACTGAAGCTGTAATAGAGAAAGGCACAGATCAATAATGCAGCATACGTGTCCTGATTTCTGTGCTTCCTGCCGATGTTCACAGAGCAAAAGCTCTTCATGGGGAACAGCACCTAACTTCTCAACAAGCCACTGCCAAACAAGCATCATCTACAACCTGATCTGCAGATGCCCTTAACCCAAAAGCTGCTCATCAAAACAAGAGCTCTGTCCTGGAGGTGCTCGGCCCCCAACACTAACAGCAGCACAAAGTCCACTGGCCTCTTGCAGCATGGCAAACAGCCTTCTGCTCAGCTGCACAGGCCAGGGAAGGCTGTTGTTGCAATGTTTACACTAAAGGACCTTAACCCAGCTCAGAGACCATGGCACGAGTTCCCACAAGTCCTCACCTTGGGCCTGCATGCGTGTTCTCACGAGAGCCAGGGGGTAACTCGCGAGCTGCCCACAGGTACTGGAGATGGTGCCACAGGCCAGCAGAACAAAGACTCCAGGGTCAGCGCTGTTGACAGCATAGCGCTGCAACCAGGCATTTTTTAGTGTCTGGAAGGAACAGATTACATGTTAGCAGTGAAGAGGCAATTGAAAGCATATCACACTATGTAAAAGATGTAGTGTAAAGGCCCAGAAACCCAGTGCAAATTCAGCCAGAAGCATGAGGTTTCTTAAAGCTTTTTGAGATACTGATACTGGGGAAAATCCCTTCTCATAAAGCAAGTGAACAAAGGACCATGCATAATGTTGACTAGGGAAGGAGAATTCTTGTATTGGATTGTCTTTTAGGCTATTTTGGGTAAAAATAAATCCAATTTTGCCCTATAAAGCTGATCGGGAAAGCTCTGATAAAGTCCTGTAGTAACTGACAGGTCTGCCAACGATACTGCTACACAAGCAGCACAGCCCTACAAGTTAAAGGCTTTATACCTCATAGACTGCCAGGTCAATGCCAGCATATGGAATGATTCCCAGCATGTTGGGGATGTAGCCTTTGTAGAAGGCAGCCATTCCTTCCTTTTGAAGGATGGTTTTGGCACAGTCCAACACCCCTGAATACTGTCCTGTCTTCCTCAGAGCCATCCTTGTTTTCAAAACCTAGAAGGCAAAAATAAATACCATGAAGGCCTATGGGAGAATCAATAGGAGAAAAAAAAACACAGTGTCATACTTAAGAGCATGACTTGACTACAGCGTCACGCAAGCACTACTGCCTGACATGACCTCCAATAATTAAGCTATCACAGTGCTGCTGCTCTATCCACATTCTCCCATCTCAGCACCTTGCCATGATCCCCCAAGGGCTGGACTGAGCCACAGGCCTCACCTCCATGGGGTAGATGCTGCTCTGTGCAATGGCCCCAGCCAGAGAACCAGCCAACAGCCGCTCATGGATCCTCAGCATTTCTTGGTCAGTGCCAATGAACCTTTTAATCTGTAAAGCCAAAACAGACATTGAGCCTCACTGACTTATCTCAGCCAGCTTTCATTTCAGCTTGTCCTTCTGCAAAGCCATCTGCAGCCTTTTGTCTGTGCCCTTTTACTCACCTGCTCATAGGCCATGAACTTTATGGCAGATTCAGGTGCAATCTTCAACACATTGATGCCATTCCCTCGCCACAGTGACCTTGGTCCACCCTCTCGGATCATTTGAGTAAAGCCGCCAATGATGCACATGTTGTTACTGCGGGAGGCATGGACCTGGGAGAGAGCAGGCAAGCCTGGATTAGCTCCAGCCCTGATTACGACAGTGCCACGTTTTTCTGTAATCCAGGGACAAAAGGGCACTTTTTTTATTTACCCAGAGAACTGCCAAGGCTTTAATCCCTCCCAGATAACTGCTACAATAGGAAAGCAAGCTTCTTTCCTTTCCTGCAAAGTCTACTGTTAACTAATGGACCTAATCGGTATCTCTTTCTGGAATGGGAGGAAAGGTTAAATAACTCCCATACCTACTGTAGGATCAGTTACCCCGGGTAAACTTCTCAGCTGGCTCAAGAGCAAGTACATTGACAAAGCAGGCGAAAAATCAACGTTTACTAAGTCCTTGCTAATGTTGATAATACTTACAGTAAGTTCAAGAGCTGCCCCTTGACCACCACAATCACTTCAACTCTCATGGCCTCATGAAAACACAAGGCTTAAACCTGGTTTCACCAACACCCAGGGTTCCCAGGGCTCTAAACCACAAAGCTCTCCAACTATGGACAGTTTTCACATGTCACCTCCCAAAAGAGTATCGGTGTTCTTTCCCTAGTCAACAAAGACTACTTAAACATGACTTGGATCATTCAAACAATCCAAAAAGCTTTCACGAAGAGTAATATATGAGCAATGATACTAATCCTGGCCAGAGTACTGTAATGTGTTGATGGACATTATCACCTCCTAGGCACCCAAGAATATAAAAGGAATCTGCCTGGGTATCCAAACAAACTGGAACTGCACCATCATACCTGCATGAGCACTTTCAAGCGGTCCAAGGGAGCTGTACAAGTCCTGGACACGGCACCTGCACCTCCACCTGCAACCAGATGTCTCCACCACATCCCTGTCTGCCTCTCTTCCACTGTAAACTCATCAGGAACAGTCAAATTCTCTCCCACATCAAAGATCTGCAGAAGTAGACAGTGTTGAGAAACATTTCATTAGCCAGTAATTATGCCCAAGTTTCATTGCTCTTAATCAGTGCGAAATGTTTAGGGACTGGATATGCTTATCCCAGCTCAGCAGCTTATCTATAGCCATTAACTGCTGTGCCTGGCCTTAGGAAGCACCACTGCCTATAAGCATGGCACAGGTGGAACCTTCACATCCAGAGATTCCTGCTCATGAATCTGGCAACTGCTCAACGTTTGTCTGCATTAAAATGCTGTGAATCATTGTAAGGAACAAAATGACCAACTGCAGGCAGCTGCCTGCCAGAAAGGCTGGACCTGTCTGGAACCTTCCACGCTTGCAGCCAGTTTAATCTCATTACATGCTCTTTACACACACTGAAATATCTCCAGGAAGGACGGGTGCTTGTCAAATCCATTTCCAGTTTTAACAGGTCCTGAACCAGCAGGGACTGGCCACAGGTATGAGCTCTGAGAGGCACAAGCCAAGTGAACACCCTCACCTTCATGCAAATGTGCAGTTATCACCTGTGCCAAAGGCTTCAGAAGCTGTGCCAGTGAAGGGTGGCAAGATAATAGGACAGGAAGCACTTGGCCTTCTAGGGCTGCAAGGCAGCTATTGAACTATGGAGAGAAAGATAGGACTGCTGATAGCAGCTCCTGGGGGTCAGGACTCTGGCTGAGAAGCTGGGCAAAGAGCAAGACCTGTTGCAGGGGAACCACTTCTTACCGTGGAGTGCTTCCAGTAGAGGATGATTTCAGGAATGTTCTCCACTGGGTGCAGCAGGTGATAGTCTCGCCACTCATTCCAATCAATTGTCATTGTCCCATTTTTATCCATACTAAAAGGAGGCAGCATTAAGTGAGTACAGACTCCCACTGAATGACAAATTCCTCCTCCCCTTCCCCTTTGATTATTTAGGCCTACACCAGAAGAAGTTTTGCAAAGCAGCTACTAAAAGACTTCTAAAGAGACACAAGACAAAGCTAAAATCTATTCAAACACAACACAGGTAGAAGCGGGCTCCTGTTTTCCTCCCCTGTCTCTCCCATTTAACTGACCCGCAGGAGTAGCTGCACCCCCTCCTACCAAGATTAGGGACACAACTGACACTCAAGGCAAAATAATACTTACTAGGTGACAGGACCCCAGAAGTGTCCCGTCCTTATTCTGACACACAGGCAAACAGACAGAGGGAAGGTAGCAGAGGAAAGAAAGAGGAAAAAACAGCACAAATAAGTGGTTGTTAACATGTTAGTGGCACATGCACAAAGCACTCAGCATTTCCAAAGAGCAACTGCACAGTCCTTCTCCAAAGCAGCAAGCTCAGGGCAGCAGGACAATGAGACAGGGATGCAAATACCCACAACAGGTCAGGAAATAAAGAGATTCTGACAGTGGCTCTCCATAGTGCATTATGACTTTGTAAGTGTCAAACCATGGAGAGGGTTAAAAAGAAAGATCAAAATGAAGAGTAACAGGCAAAAAGGGAGGAGCTGAGGTCTCTGGAAAGAGCATACAGGATAGAAAGAAGAGATGGGTTCCTTGTCTCTATGTTTCTTTCTAACCCCCTCAGCAGTAAAGCAGAAGCAGCAGCAGAATCCTCACCTCTTCAGGATTTTCTCAGCCTGCTGTTCAGAGATCTTGACTCCCAGGTCCCGAAGAGACTGTACAATCTCCTGGGCATCAATACGGCCTGCAAAGATAAGCCAGTGAGCCCAGGTATACGTATTACAAGATACGTCATCGAGTAGGCCTATTCATGAGCACGAGAAAGGTGCTTACCATCATTCTTTTTATCCAAGCTCTTGAAGACCAGCCTCAGCTTCTTCTCATGATCTTGGAGATAGTGAACAAATTCCTCAAAATCCAGTTGTCCATCCAGGTCCTTGTCTCCAGCCTTCACAATTTTCTGTTCAGGAACATCACAACTCATCAGTTCCTTTGTTCAGACAGATCTGCCCCTTATCGTATGCGATTTAAAGATCATTTCCTACCCAACTTTGACTTTGCCTCCAGAAAACAGCTGACAATGATAGTTCCTCAAAGAAATATGAGCAAAGCAGTAATGTAGAAAAGTCACCTGATTCCAGGCAACTGTCTCTCCTAAAGTTAGTTACACGGATAAAACACCTCATGCTCTGACAGGGATATTGTGCCAATATCATCTGTCCAATCTTAGTCCTGTATCTTGATTTAACACCTTACAAAGCCCTTGCGGAGGTGCTTGAACTAAGTATGAATAGGTTTGCATACAAAGGGAATCACAAAACTTCAGGTAATAAAAACACCTGAAAAGGAGAAGGAATTCCTTGCCTACTACGATCCTTAGAGAAGTTAGGTGCCTCTGGCAATAACTAACTCCAACCAGAAAAAGCCTGCCCAGCTTTAGTGGACACAGCCAAAGATAAAAACCCCTATGAACTGGTTTAGGCGCCCTGAAGCTATGTGCTCTAATTATACTAGTTTCCATGAGATGCATATAGAACAAGAAAAGGCTCTTAGTAGGACAAAGCTAAAATCAAGATCAGACTCTGTGCCAGACATTTGGGACAAGGTAAATGACTCATTAACTCACTCCAGCACAGGGCAATACCACATGGTCTGTCCTATCTAAGGGCACACTTGTTGACAAGAGAGGTGATCTCCAGGCTGCAGGAATGTGGCTCAGGGAGTTCCTTTTCCTCTTCTTGATCAGTCACTTGCTCTTTGACAGCTTTCAAGCCTTTTCTAACATGAATCAATGGGCAACAGTAAATGAGGGGTGATTCAATCTACTGCATCACTACAGTTTTTGTTTAATTCCTGTAACATGTATGTGAACAGCAGGTGTGAGAAGGAAGCTCTGAGCTGAAATCCAGCACTAGGCTAGCCCTCTGCCCACCCAGACTTTAAGCTTTAAAGGTAATAGGCAAAGCTAAGCTTATTGTGATATTTCCTCATCTATGAGCACCAATCCCCTTCACAAGCCTGAAGTCTTTGTTTCCATGCCATTTTGAATGACTTAAACACTAAATACTTCACTATTAAAACCCACTCTCACCCCTGTCACTTCAGCCCTAACGCTAAGAGGATTATTCCTAATCATTTTAGGAACCTTAAATAAGAAAGCACTGTCCCAGCTGCCCTGACCTTTGAGGTCCACCCAGTATTCTTCACCTGCAATTCATCATATGACTCTTGTAAAGTTCAGCTATGACCTTACATTCAACTTGAAGGCTAAAGATAGAGCAACACCCCTCACATGTCAGCAGCCTGGCCTTGAACAGCTGAATCAGGGCTTCCCTCTGGCTGGCCACAGGCAGTTGGCAGGCACTGATGATTGAGAGCACTGTATCAAAGATGTGACTGTGCAAGTGCTCCTGTGCTATCAGCCAGAGAGATGTGTGAGGGATGAACAGAGAAGGCAGGTAATGAAAGCTGCTCTGCTGCCCAGCAGTAACCCACAGCACACATGGGAAGGGTGAGAAAGCCAACAGCATCTTCTTCAGAGATATGAATAAGTGTCTGCCTGCAGCTCTTTAATAGCAAATACAAACTCTCCATAGACAGAACTCGTCGCTAACAGCTATGTGGCTGCTGTTGCTTGCATGGTCACCCGCATCACACACAGACCCCGCAGTACATTTTGGGACTCCACATGTCTTAAAGCCTGCTACCATTATGCTTTGTGTCAGTATGCAGATATAAAAAGCCCACCCAGCTTCCCTGCTCAATCATCAGCTGCCTGTGCTCTTCAAGCCTGGTCATAACAGCCACAGCAGTAGGGCAAGCTGAAAGCAAGGGCTGTGATACGGTCAGACAGAGCACTCCACGGATTTAGTGCATCTTCACTGCACAATGAAGGGGAATGCTCTATAACCTCCCACAGCTCAGCCCACTCACCACTGCTGAGCCACAAGCATGAAGCTGCTCTTCTGCTTATAGCACAAGCCTCATCACCCCCACTGGGGGCTGACACCAGATGACACACCTCCTGTCAGAGGGAGGCAGGATGCACGAAGGAAGAGGAAGAGGATGTGAAACATTCTATGGGAGCAGACCAGTTAGGGAACAACTGGGAAAAACCCTTTCTCTATTCACTATGCATCAAATCAATTGGTTTAAACAGTCACAGAGGCACTGAGCTCTCATATGATCCAAACCAAAACAATCAAACAGGAATACCTCCATGTTCTTTCAGCAACTCCTACCAAGGGGTCCATGCTATACCCTGCTTTGATGACAGAGCCATCATGAGCTTCTCCCCCTCAACCCTGCCCCACCATCACTCTCCCCCATTCCTCTGTCATTCACTCCCATTCCCCCCTCAGGGCCATACCTGCTTCCACTGGCGATAGGTGGAGAATTCCTGGGACGGAATGAAGAGGCTTAGTCTGAAGATAGATTTGAGTCCAGCTGGCAGCCCCTTCGACTCAAAGTACTCAAACTCAGCCTGGGACTCCCCGAATGCCGGCACATACAGGCAGAGGCAGAGCATCCTCCCAAGCCGGAGCCTCAGCTGCCCTGCTCGGAGCCACAGGGAAGGGAAGTAAAACCGAGTGGATTCCCGGAGCTGCTTTCAGCGCGTGGCGGAAAGGAAATGCCGGCAAGTCTCATGACACATGCCTATGAGCAAAGCTGGCACGGGTGGGATTGGCTGCACAAGCCCTGCCCTTCTACTTAAAAGGGAAGCTGTGCCTGTAGAGTCCCACCCAGCAGGCAATGTAGGAGGCCCGGCATTGCTCAACACCGAGCTCCCATCGAGCACAGAGACCTTACATCAGCTCACCATAAGTTAACTCTTAACCAGGCTGCCCTCTCTCAACCCAAGAGGCTATATGGCTGACATCCAGGTAGGATGTTCACTCGCTGCTCCTTACACCCAATCTGCCCCTTCAGATCCTGTTTTCATACCTCCAAGAATTTACATGCGCAGCACAATAGGGACCAGGCTTGAGCATGACCTCTCCCACCATACAACACAAGAGGACTCTGTCCTCTTCCCAAAAAACCTGCCTCCAGAACACAGTCCGAGCAGGATGCCATTCACTTACTGCTTTCATACACGTTTAGGATATCCAGCATAAGCAAAAGTTCCACTTTTATAAGGCTATTTTGCTATGCCAGAGTTGATTTGCTTTGACTGCAAGTCCTCCCAAAAGCACTCAATACCACCTAGGAGCAGATATCTGCATACCAGCATCTCTCTCCTCTGCAGCACCCAGTTACCAACACCAGTAAAGCCTGTGAAGAAGGTTTGCCATTGTTCTGAACATTCCGACAACCACTAAATCAAGGGCAGGCTTCAGAGCAGACCCATCTGCTCCAAAGGCCCTTAGCATCCACACAGCAGTTACACCAGCTGAAGAGGTTTTCCTCCTCTTCCAGCTACCATTAAACATTGCAGTCAGATGTGTGCTATAAAGTAGCCCAGGTAGAACACCACTTTCCAGTTCCTACCATTTAATCACTTTGTAAGCGACTTCCTGAGCTTTCATCAGGAGCAAGCCAGGGAGTGTGGCACACACATCGTTTAATGTGGACCTAATTACAGGCTTTTAAGCATTTAGTGGAGTTTGATGCAAGGGATAACACCTAGCTCTGCAGCGAGAGTACCAAAGCAGTGCAGCAGGTAACAGTGCTGCTCAGGCCACAATAAATAACTCGCTGCTAACATGAGTTACCAAATAAAGTTATAATCTTGATATTCACCAAAGATAAGCTGTTACACAAGGAAGATGCAAAAAGCCACAGCCCATAACCAGAACACCATAGCCCTGTCTACACTTGAAGTAGCACAGCATGTTTGCTTAGCTGGTTTAAGCCAGCCCAGTAACAGCCTTCCCCACCACTGCAGACACAGCAACATTTCCTTGTGTTTGCTCTGTCTGTACAGCCTGCCCAACCAGTGCAAAGTCCAACAAGCATTACCTTCCTCACATCCTAATGCACAAGGGGCCTTTACATCTTTACCATGGCATTTTGCTCTGTAAAGAGAAGCCAAGGCCTGCAGTGACCTGTTTGTGGAGCTATGTGTCAATCACATGAACTGGGAATATTTAATCTGGGGCTTTATTTCAAGGATACTTTAATGGTGGGTTTTTTTAAGCTTAATAGATCATGACTCACAGCAACTGGGTACCCTTGAGAATCGTGACCCAAACAGTTCCTACGTCCTCCCCCAGCACCTCATCTACCCCAGCTCTATGCCATGTTACCTAACCAGGCTTAACCTCCTCCCTGCTGACGTCCCTCTGCATGGAAACAGGATGTGTTCAGGGACTCCAGATCCTCTTAAAGATCAGCTGCAGCAGCTCACTCCACGCACGCCAACAGCACCCTAATGCTGCACACCACCAGCCAAAAGCAAACAGTGTCAAGGCCAGGTTGAACGGGGCTTGGAGCAACCTGCTCTAGTGGAAGGTGTCCCTGCCCATGGCAGGGGGCTGGAACTGGATGAGCTTTAAGGTCCTTTCCAACCCAAACCATTCCATGACTGAGGAGCCTGACCAAGGTGAGCAGCCCATCCCCAGCTCCAGGTAGTATGTGAACAAATATAACTCAGATTTGCTCCACCAAGTCTTAAGATCCTCCAGAGTCCTTCCCACGAGTTGCCAAGCATCAGTGGTAGAGCTGCTCAGCAGCTCGGTTGCTATGCCAACATGATGCAGATTCTCCCAATAAACTCAGTCTGGAGTTGGCAGCCAGGAATAAAAGGCAAAATCTGTTCATTTTAGGGAAGAAAAGCCCCATTACTGACGTCAGAGGAAAGAAGGAAGGTAATAAAGTGAAGAAAGCCGATTTTAAGCAGGGTGTTAATTACAGGGCAGTGAGCTAAGAACAAGAGCCAGATTAAGAATGAAGTTTACACCAGGAACTTGAGCATTATCAGGTTTTCAGATTTCACCTAAGAAATCCTGGGTAAATCTGGAAGTACTCAAAAGCCAGACAAAGCTGCAGGGTCAGTGCCACTGGAGTACAACAGCCCAAACCTTGGTCCTGCTCCCCCAGCCCTTGCCCACACATACACAGCCAGGGCTTCATACAGGAGTTGTATGGGCTGTATACTCCTTGCTAGCCCTGTCTAATCCTGGTGAAACCCAGGACAGGGCACTGAGCTCCAGATGAAGTCAGTCCTTTCAAGTCTGATACTTCTCCCAGCGAAGCTGGACCTACATGTTTCTGGTCGATGTGAAGGCAGCCTAGCCAGTACCCTCCTCCGCTAAAGGGAGCATGTGATGGGTCCATCTTCCTCCTCACTTTTCTTGCCATCACAGAAGCTGAAAACTCATGTTCACTTTATTTATAGGATTTGTTTCTTATTTAAGTGCTGTTACAAGTTACTCAGCACCCTGCAATCCCAACACTTCACCTTTCCAAGTCATTTCTACTCTTATAGGCATCAACTTCATCACTGGTTTACTACATCAGCTGCAGAAGGTACCTCCCAAAGGATGGGAGGATGCAGCCATACAAGGAGCAGGAAAGCATGCTGTTTAATTTTGAATTTACTTTGGTATAAAAAAGGTCTCTATAAATATCAAATGCCAGCGAGCATCACAGCACGTAACTAACATCCTTCTTCTCAGGCAAAACAGCTTGCTGGCCAAGTACACCATGGGGCAGAGGGAGAACCGCTATGGCTTGAAGCTCTCCCCAGATTCTGCTGACTTGTTAATACTTTAGGTTCTGGAAACTAGCTTATAATTAATTGTACAGGACAGAAAGTCCTCCTAGAGCACAAACAAAGAGAGTACAGTGTATGAAGGAGGGAGTTAATCATTGAAGAGACCCCCGCAGCAGAGGGAAGAGCTGCAGCCAGCCAAGGCTGTGCAAGGGGAAAGATAGGGACCGGGGAAGGAAAACAACGCCAGGACACGGTATCTGACATAAAGGTGACCTGTTCCACTGACAACACACAGATCCAAAGTTACAAGTCCAGATGGTGACATCAGGGGCAGATGATACCTCTCTCCTGTGTACACACACTCGGAGGCCAACACATCACATTAGCAATCAATATTTTCTCCCACGTCTGCAGAAACAGCCTCCTCGTGAAATCATTTCCTTCGAGCAAGGATCTGAGCAGAAACACTCCAATGACAGCAAAGATTGAAGAGCCAGGGTTAGGAAGCATCTCCGGTCAAGTTCATTGATAGATGTTAATTCCTTACAGTACCAGACGTGGCATTTTGTGTGGGTTTAGCACTTAGTTACAGGTGGGTTCACAAACCCAGTGCCACACCAGTCAAGAGACTTCTCCCAAGGTCACAGACAACCAGAGACAGAGAGCAAAAGCTCCGTGTGTGTATGTGTCTGTCCCATTTTCTTTAAACACCAACTAACAGTGTTTGCTCACGGTGGTTTGGAATCCATCCCTGAGGCTGTAGTGCAACACTTCTCCTTCAGATGGGTCATTAGAACACAGGTATCTGATCAAGCACAAACAAGTCATTGCAGCTCAGCAAGTTACTGTCCGTCAGCTGAGCCACAGTGACGGCTGGATGCGGTATTAGCCGGCCTGAACTGCAAGGTAAAACCTATCTGCATAATCCCCGACACAAGAGCTTTACACTGTGTTTTATTTTACAATCAGGGCAAGCTAAAATTACACAGTCACAACCTCCCAGCAGATGGGCACTCACTTCTTAAGCTGCAATAACTCCATTTTGCCATATCCTTATCCTCTAGGTAGTTCTCTGTTAGCCAGTTTTAGGGTTTCTATGCAGCAGAACTTGCCAGGGTCATGCAGGAAAGAGGAGACTGGGATCAGCTTTCAGAGAAAGCTTCATTTGCAGGTGAGAACAGATGGACTTTCCATGACTGAGGGACCACTGTTCCCTGCGAGACACCGTGGATTCCCAGCCCTGTGCTTTCAAGGTTTTCATCATAGCCTCGTGCAGTTCCCAGTCTCTGCCCTTGTTCAACCCCTGGGCACAAAAGCCCTCCTCCAAATGCACACACTCCTCTTTCTGAGGAGGATGCACAGTGCTAACGGGGATAGGGATGAAAGCAGAAGTCCCTGGAGGTTTTCCAGCCGGACCCAAGCAGCAGGGAGTGGCTTCTGCATCCCGGCATGTAAAAAGCCACCCTGCCTCTTCCCACTCAAACCAGATATTAATCCCCTTAATAACATCAACCCATTTGTCCCCATTTTAGACAGAAGGCTTACAGCAACAACCATGCCCTGTCAAATACTGGATCCTGCGAGTCATGCACTCTATCCCTGCTGCAGCCCTTTACTTTATCCCAAGCTCCCACCACTTGCAAGGGTTATGCCTGACTCCTTCTCAAGTCACACCCTTGGTTTAAAACATATGTAGGCAGAGCTGACTGCACCATCTCTGGGAGATACGGATAGCATTCCCTTCCCATCAAAACTAAGCCGGACCCGCATTGTGCTAAGAGCCCAGACTGAACTAAGGAGCTTTTGTTCACCTCCCCGCAGACAAAGCCTCACCATTTCTTCTCCTCCAGTTGGGTACACCCACCACTTCCTTGCTCTCACACCCCCTGGGAAGTTCCCATCCTAACCCAGGTTCCAGTGTCTCCCTGATGCTTCCCGCTCCCCTGGGGCAGGCTTTACTCTTCTCTGGGCTGTGCCATTCAAATACAGGCGGTTACTCATTTGCTTGGGACATGCTGGTTTTTCCCCAGGCTTGTCAAATGACCAGACTTTGGAATATTTTGGGATCTATCTCTTTTTCCCGGTCTCCAGTGCAGGGGTGGGACTCGCCACTAACCTGCATCATCATTCCCTGCTCCCTCAGTCATGTTCCTTACAAGTTGTCCAGGAACCTTTGAGACTCCCGCATTCCCCTTTGCCCCTAAACAGCATTCCCATCCCACCCCCCCTTTGAACATCAGGTCTAAAAGATTAAATCCCCTCCTCTCTTTACAGCCCTGGTCCATCCCCCCCCATTTCCTCTCTAGGAAGCACACACATGGCACCCTGCTCCCTTTTCCCCTCCCCAAATACACACACACCCCTCCAGATACTCACACACTCCACCTTGCAACACCCCTACTCCCCGCAGACCACACGCTCCTCTATCATGTGCACCAGCCCCTGCATATCCCATTACCTTTGGAAAATGCTCTGCGGGTCCAACCACCAGTAGGATAGTTGGTCTCTTTTCAGTGGGATCAGTCCCTCTGTCCTGTGGCTTCCCCAACATCTTTGGCCCTTTCTCCCCGGGGCCTGGAAGTGGGGTGGTGTTTCTGGCCTCATCCTCTTTTTCATCTGCAGGACCTTGGCATACGGCCCTGGGAAAGAAGCTAGATAGAAAACGCCACAAGGTCTGCCGCATTGCTGCTCCAAAGAGCATCTTGGGCAGGGAAGCCCTGCGTTCTCAGGAGCTGCCCGCTGCCAAGGATGATGTGACTGCACTACCAAGCACCCCCAAGATGGGAATGAGCCCGGCAGCCAGCGGGAGCTTCAACCCAGCGACTCCACGGGCTCGGATTCTTTACAGCCCGCTCCTGCAGACGCTTCCTGCCTTTAGAAATCGCTGCTACTGCAGTCGTGCCTGGCCTGACAAGCAGCTCATTGTACCAGAGCCTCTCAGATCTGATGGCAACAGACAAAGCACAAGACCCCTGGCACGGAGCAGCTTTGGCCGAGATGCTTAAGAGCGGAAAGCTCGAGATGAAGCTCTCGGGGAGAAGCTGCTCAGTGCTGCCAATTAACCCGCACGTCCCGGCTCATCCCAACGGCATCGGGCGAGCAGCGAGGCTGAACAACCCAAGGCTGCGTCCCCACTGCAGCAGTGCCCAGCCAATCCTGGCTCCCAACACTGCGGTGCTCCGGTGCAGCGCGCGCAGCCGGGCGGGAGCGCGCCCTCGGCGCAGGAGCAGCCCGCCCCAGCTCCAGGTACAGCTCCAGGTACAAGCAGGGCGGGCAGCAGGCCAGCATCCGGAGAGCAGGATTGTCTGTGTCATGGTACCTGGTTCCAGAACTCGGAATCTTCTTTGTTACTGCAGCAGATGGTTCTGTTGGGAGAAGGCGGCTTTTCCCAGCCCTGGCTGAATTAACCTCTAGCTGCTCTCTCTCTCCCTGCTCTATTATAGTCTCATCCATCATTACAACAGCTCATTGGTGCTGCATTGTGTTGCTGCTGTTGGGCTTGCAGTGCGACACAGGGACACGCTTCCACAGGATGGATTCATCAAATACATGTGTTAAAACTAGTGCCGGTGAGTCAAACAGGCTGAGTTCTGCTGAAGGAGCCTTTATCCATGCAAGGGTAGGGTTAACCAGAGCAGGACTACACATATGCATCAATATGTAAGCACAGAACACATGATATTCCCTGAATTTCTACAGGAAATGCCACGATTCCCTCTGCTGTCGCAGCAGCAATCACTGGGCTCGTTTCCCATTTTAAAGTACCAACAGCTTACTCCATAGTCCCAGATTTCTGTCTGCCTTTGGCATCTGCAGACAGAGGGCACTGCATGCCTCACTTCCCAAAGTATTACTTTTCCATGAGAGAATAGCCTGGTTTTTAACAGGATAAATGAGTACAGGCCACAGCTTCCATCTAAGGAGGCTTCCAACTCACCATAGCACAGCAAAATCCATGATAAGCAAGAAACCTCTGTTACCACGTTTAAATTTTGAGAGGGACACACTGTAGGGAATTTCTGGTTTACAGATATTAGATAGGGAAAATCCAATCCAAAACCTGGAAGTGTTGCAAGGCTGAAGCAGCCAATTTGCAAATAAATCTGGGAGGAAGAACATACTGAACATCACAGGTGGGAGCGTGGCAATGCTGGATTCCTTTAATGGGAAAAGAGACAAGTCCATAGAAGACAGCACATTATAAAAGAATTCTTCTGCAAATACACTTCAAAATTCCTTAAGAGAAAAATGTTCTTTAATCCCAAGGTTTACATATAAGACACACAGTTCTTTACCTTAAAACTTGACCCATACTAAATCGAACAGATAACAGAGAACAATGCACATAATTCCAAGGTGGTAACACTGGGGTGCGGGTGTGGGACAGCCCTGTCCCTCTCTGAGGAATGGCACTGTGCAGACCCAGTGGGGATGCACTCAGAAGGTAGGCAGAAGAGAGTGAGGAATTCTGATCATGCCTCCAATACCCTGAGCTGCTGCCAGTCATCACAACTGCAACACAGGAATTAAGCAGCTTTCTAAAACACAGTGAATCAGCTCCTTTGGGATGACATTTGGAAGTTTCTAACCAACTTCTATCAGCCCAAGGCTGTAGTTTCACAGGAAGCAGCGAACCGATTTCAAGCTTACACTGCTATAAGAGAACATCTCAACCCTCCGCATCAGCTCTGCCCTTACCCTGCTCTCACGCTCCTCTAAAACCTCATAAACACAGCCAAAAACTACAGAGCTCTCCGCTGGGGTAACCATGTGAGGCTACTCATGGATAGGGTCCAGAGCAATGTGACCACATATGGAAAGGGCCAGCGCCACCACTCAGAGCTATAAACCACCATACAGAAAGCAAAGACCCAAAATGGGACTTTAGATGTGCCCTTAGTGGTTTGGGCTGCCCTTCAAAGACTGATGTGACCTGAAACTTGCAGTTCTTCTGCAGGGTATTAGCTTTAGAGGTACATCCATGGCAGGGATTGCTTCTTCCTTTGTTCCCCAGTAAAACAATAATTTGTGCTAGAAATTACATGCCTGGAGTGCAATTAAAGCTGAAACTCAGCAATGCTTCCTTGGCCTTTGTCCTCACTAAAGGAAGCCTCAGAGGAATCCTGCCACTGCACTCAGGCACAAAGCTGCTGGAGAAGAGGCTTTTCTAATCATATTTAGGAAGAAAGAAAAAAGGCATTTCTTTTATCAAGTGGGGAATTTTATTAGGTCAGAATAATAAACCTGGTAACAGCAAGATGATTATAGCTGGAGGCAAGACAACTGCTCTCCTACAGGGAATTTATAGGCAAGAATTACCCTATAACACCACCATGAAGCCAATCATTCACACATAAGATGCAGTAAATACTGAGAGTCCTCTGCCTGAAGGGTGATGGAGGAACAGAATTCACAGACACCTAGGCCCCAGTGAAACAGCTTTCCCAACCTAGGCTTCATTAGGAGACGAACAGCCCTACAATTCCAGGAACAGAGCCCAGGATTTCAGACAGAAAAGCCCCAGGACTGAGCTAAAAGCTGCCTCTCTGCCAACACGCCAGTCACTGGGGACAAAAGGCAACTGGTCTGAGTCCCACACCACCAAAATGGGTAGTGATTACACAGACAGAGGAAAAGCCAACAATAAAGTCATGTGATCTATCTAAAAGGAGACAAAAACTGATTTCTATGATTCTGTGAAAAGAGAGAGGAAAGAGCAAGAGTAATGTGTTTTGCTTCATTAAAACAGTATTTTCCTCACTGCAATCTGTCAGAGGGAAGCTCTGATTTAAGCTGTGTCTTGCATCCTCCACGTTTATACAGGCCACATCTTAGTGCTTCCTAAGTCTAAAACTCCAGTCTTGACGCAGACACTTGCCTTTTCCAGCCTGGTAGCACAAGGCACAAGTTCAGATTGAGACCGTTTGCTTCTAGAAGACTTGTGAGTAAAAGCACAGCGTTTTCCAGCAGGAATGTGAGGCCCTCACCAGAGAACTAGCTAACATGTAAAAAATGCAAGAGGGAGGGTGAAAAGAAAGGGGGAAGAACGAAGGGAGCTGTGCTCAGAGCAACGCAATGACCCTTCTCCTTGGGCACAGGAAAAGCTGCCTCCAGTTCCAGCTCCTTAGGTGACCCCAGAGGAATCAACGGTGACTCATCTTCCTCTGTGAGATGGCCTAGAAGCACCCTGAGGAGGAGGAGTGCTCCTTACACATGTGCCACCCAGACAGCACCCAGCCCGCCAGGACTCTTCCAGGTACCGCTTACCTTTTCAAATGCAATTTATTGAAGACTAAAGCATTAAGTACTTCCCACTCTTCATAAAGCTGAAGTTAACCCTGAAGTGGTTTTGGCACCATGCCATTAAGTCTAAACAACTTGGACACTGCTGCTTAAATAATTAAGCTGTGCAGTGACATCCAACTCCGTTAACGCATTAAGTGAACACTGCACAGAAACTCAGGTCACCTCCTCACAGGAACCCTGGCACAAGGGATGAGCTGTTCTAGTTGATCTATGAAGGCAAGCAGGGGATATACCAAATACAGAGAGAGCTGGTCAGGGAGGGGGAAACATGCCACCATTGCCCAGAACAGGGTTCCACTGCAGTCATACTGTATCACATGGAGAACCAGGGACTGACCAAGAGAAAGGACATCCTCAGAACTCAGAAACTACAGAATAGCTCCTCACTGCACTAACTAGAAAGTTAACCAAGAAAATAGTGAGTAAGAAAATAGGCAGTCCGGGCTTGTTCCCACTCGGCCCCTGTCCTCCTTAGGCTTAAGGATGTAGGTTCACATTCCAAACAGCTTTGCCTTTCCAAACAACTCATGATGTAAAAATCTCAGCAATTTCTCTTACAGCAGAATTCAGTGTAAGCCACTAAGAGCCAGGAGCTCCCCCACAGCTCACCACATGTGACTTGGAACAGCTCTACCATCTCCACATTGACACCAGTTATCACCACTGCTCCCCTCCACCCAAGAAAAGGTCTGGGGCATCATTAACACATATTCATGTCCCACATTGAGAGGGATAAATACAGTGACAGGACACAAGCAAGAACAAAGATTCATTTACCATTTGATGCTATAAGTAGGTCTGTCTCCCCCTTCTCCTCCCAGCACCGCATCATGTTAGAATATACGCAAGAGAGCACAGAACTGCAGCGTCACCGCTTTGTAGGGCTCTCCAACCAGAGACCAAGTCCTTATTATGGCTTTGATGTCATTTTAGTAATACTCCACAGCTATTTAAGGCTTCTGCTTTCTATTCAAGCAGATAAATGTTAAAAGAGAATATGAAAAGAAGCAGTAATTACACTGAAGTCCTGGTTTTTTTTACCTGCCGTTATCTCAGTAATGATCCAATGCAGGTAAGGAGAATGAGACATTTTCCACTACGTACCAAGGTATGTACCACTCGTGGTCACTAAACAACACCGCACAGAACAAAGAATAACAGGATGGTTTAGTTGGAAAGACCTTAAAGTCACCCAGTTCCAACCCCCTCCCATGGGCAGGGATGTCTCACACTAGACCATGTCATCAAAGGCTCTGTCCAAACACGTGTTGAAAGATCAAACCTTAGTGCATATTCCACACAGACACAATCAGTTGCTTTGGGTCAGTTTTACCATTTCATTTCACTCAGGCTCCAGGGATCCTGTAGGCATTCACTTCACTGGAGAGCTGGGAATTCGCACCATCCTGCAGGAAACATTACACTGCAAGGCCAGTGCCATACAGGATTCCTTTCTGCACGAGAGGCTCTCGCACAACTCGACATTTAAAACTGATATCTCCAGCCAAAGCTGTTTTTGACGTCCCACAAAGGTCAGCCAACATCCTCCATTCGTTATCACTCTGCAAATAGGACAAAGGTCTCTGCTAAATCAACCTGAGAACCACCAGACTCCTCCAGCATGCTCCAAGGGAGGACAAAAACCATTCTGGATGGATGTCCAAGATTGCATCTCTCAAGAGTTATATACCTGGTCCTGTATATACATGAACATAAAGCACCACTTGCCTAATGCACTGTTGTTTGTTTATGTGCAAGGTAAGCTTATGCAAGAGTGAGCTCATCCCGTATGTGTCTGCATCAAAAAACTTGCTTCCACAGCAGCACTTTAACTGCCAGTTTAATACATTCATCACATCAATGCAGGTCTGGTCTGATGATCAGAGACTAAGATTAAGAGAAGACTTTCACCATTATGGTGTGAGATCCCGTGGTCTCCAGCATCCCTCTCCTCCCGCCCTCCCTGTAAGGGCTCTGGGTGCTGGCAAAGCCACAATAGCAGGCAGAGGGTGCCAGCCAGGCTGTCCTGACATGCATTGTCCCAGGGCACTTGCCAGCCCAGCCAGGCTCTCACTTCAGGAGACTGTTGCCCAGGTCTATTAATAACCAACTCCACATCGAGAAGTTTCCCTGTGCCAAAACCAGTCCCAGCTTTGTAGGGGCTGTCAAGAACTCCTCTGATTGATTATAAAGAGTTCATGTGAGTCTTCAGCATGCCTAAAGCAGAGAAAGTAGGAGAACCCAGAGTTCACACCAACTCAGACACTTATCACAGATTAAAAGGTTTTATCTACAACTAAATCACTGACCTACAGTTCTGTTCTTGCACCAGATTGCCCAAGTGCATGAGAACAGGGCCCTCATCAAAACACACGTTTCATCATAGAATCCCAGACTGGTTTGGGTTGAAGGGACCTTAAAGCTCATCCAGCTCCAACCTCTGCCACAGGCAGGGAACACTTTCCACCAGAACAGATTGCTCCAAGCCCCATCCAGCCTGGCCTTGAACACTGCCTGGAATGGGGCAGCTACAGCTTCTCTGGGTACCCTGTGCCAGCGCCTCAGCACCCTCACAGGGAAGAATCCTTTACAAAGAGCAAGAACAAGCCTCCACTCATTACAGAGCCAGCAAACATGCGCCTTTCTGCTTGC
The DNA here is from genome assembly GCA_032466535.1 of Forpus xanthops. NCBI lineage: Eukaryota > Metazoa > Chordata > Aves > Psittaciformes > Psittacidae > Forpus > Forpus xanthops. The sequence goes on from JASSUY010034164.1 coordinate 27,962, forward strand.
TCTTTTAATAAAGATTATACCTAAATGCATGGAGTTATTTAATAGGTTGCTGAAAGCAGGTGCAGCTTGTGTCAAACTGGCTCAAGGAGCTCCATATCTGTCCTTCAGGATTAGCCATGAAATGAGTGGTTGAGGAGCTGAGAGTAAATACCTGGAGCAGAAAGAAGGGAACCAACTGGAAATTCAAACTCTAACACTGCTTCATTTGTTTGCTACAACCTTGCGTTGCTCAACCCTTTGTGATGAATTACAAAGGCCTAGCTAAAAGCTCCACAACTGCCCCAGCAGGATTCAGGACACAGAAACCGTGAAGATGTCTCTAGATGGGTATAGGTCTGCAGGGATATTCCAGTCTGGATTACAGAGCACGACTGGAATTTTGCTCTTTTTATCATAAACGGGCTTCTGCAACACAACAAAACCTCAGGTCCTCCTTTTCCAGACAACTGTGAATGAAAACCAGGTGAGAACATCACACAGAAAAGATTCATTGCTTCCTCTGCCCCTTATAATTGCTGATAATTTCAGTACATTGTGCCCAATATAGTACAGAGTATTCAAAGGTCTTAGAGAGTAAAAAAGAGTCTGAAGGAAAGGATTAAATTACGTCAAACAGGAGATAAAATACTGATCAGATATAAGATTAAATATGATTGTAACTGCCATAATAGTTCCATCCACGGAGTCACTTGAGAAACTGACTGATCAGGTAACTGACCAGCTATCCCAGAACAGTACAGATACAACATTCCTGGCAGCTGGAATCATCCAGAAATGTACTTTAAAAGCAAATATGTTCAGAGGAAAGGCCTGAGCACCCACAACACTGCAGAGACCAGCTGCAGCAGCACAGTTCTGCTTCTTCAGTACAGTGAAGAGTGAACAGCAGACCTTGTATGGGAGTTTGGATAGCCAGAACTTGGGAAGCAAAGAGGAGACATTAGGATAAGAAAAAAGGGATGAAAGCAGATGTGAACATGTCAGCAGAATGGGAGCTGATGGCAGTTTCACAAAGGAAGTTGATACCGAGGGAGCAATATGAACCTGGGAAAAGAAAGTTAGCACAAGGCCAAGGAGGACATTGTGGTCACAGCATTTGCAACTGAAAAGAAAATAGGGATATGTTCGCTCTGTTCTTAAAGCTGAGTGTTAGTCCAGCAGAAGATATACAGCACTGCCACAGAGGAGGAAATCGAAGACAAAGTTCAGTCTGGGTCTAGCTGGGATTAATCCCACCAGCTCAAACTGTCTGGAACTTCAGTAGCAGAGATGAGGTTTTCCAAAACCACTCCAGCCCCGTAGTTAATAAGGAACAGCAGGAAAACAGTTGCATTAGCAAAGGCACAACTACTGCCATTGTACACCCTTCCAACAACACTTCGTCTCCAGACACAAAGTAAGGAAACTAGTTCCAGTTCAACCACCCTATTTCCACTAAGTGCTTATTTCACTTCCCTTAGTCTATATAAATACTGTCATGAGGGAGGTCAGAAGGTAGCAGTAACAGGAGACGGACTATGGCAGAGGTAGGTGTAATTTAGCAGTAAAGGACTATCCCTTTACACAGGGGAACAAGAAAGCCTTTGAAAGGATTCTTCACATAGTTCTCACTTTACTGCCTAAGCAGAGGGAAGTATGTAGATTGCTTCACACCACCCCGTGCAAACAAGCACTGCTTGAGCAGGCTCCCAGCTCTGGCACTCTACATTTGTCAAATGTTTTAAAGATAACAGCCTGGGTTTACATAAGCAGATTCCTCCTCAAAGGCCATCCAAGTCCTCCCTTCTCTCCCCCACCACACAAGGCCACTGCTAAAACAGAAAAGCAACAATTTTCCAAGCCAAAACAAAGAAGTTTATCTCAATAACAACTCCCAAGCATTGAAGGCGCCAAACCGTTGCTCATTCTCTTTCCAAGTCAGAGCCCAACACTATTATTGTTACCACAAGGCCTTTTAGGCCAGTGACGCAGAGAGATCAGCAGCTTGCAGCTCAGATCAGCGATAACCTCCCGTTTCCAGCTTAATATTTTCTCCATCTGTCTCCAAAACATCAGAAGGCAACTCCCAGCTCCAACATGCTGCTGCATGGAGGGGAAAATTAAACGCACCACAGGCACCAAGTAATTTCCTAATCGCGAGCAATCTGTGTGATTTATGCCTGAATTGGTCTCCAAACACCGTGTCCCATACATCAAAAAAGGTTCTAATCTTGATGCTTAAGCACCTTTCTCGAGTGTGACTTGACATGAGTTACCCCATGCATCAAGGTGCCATTTTTAGCTAAGGATGGCGCAGAAAAAACAGCTAGTTTATTAACAGAACTGCCTGGGAAGCAGGAAGTTTGTTTGATTTGCCTAAAAAACACATAATGTGGCTGTTTTCTGCTCAGCAACGCAAGGACTCCATTGCTGGCAGTGTTCAAGGTCTTTACAGAGCCTTGGGTGACATGGTTTAGTGGGAGGTGTCCCTGCCCATGGCAGGGGGGTTGAAACTGGATGATCTTAAGGTGCTTTCAACCCTAACTATTCTATGATTCTATAACTGCTCCCACACGTTGAACTGCAACTTAGAGTTCTGAACCCTGCATTCTCCTCTTTAACAGACACATTTGACACCGCTGCAGGGGTTCTGTGCAACATTAACAATGCTTTGCAAACCCTATTCACCCAACCAGCTGCTTCCTGCCTGGCAGAAGGGCCCAGGCAGAGGAAGCAAGAGGAACAACACTGACAGAGAAAGGCTTCAGCTCAAAGATGGGATTGTTAAGCAGCATCCAGACAGCTCCAGTCCCTGGAGAATGGGTCCTCTTTGCTAGTCCCACAGCATGGTAAGGAGAGAAGCCGTCTGCTAGGAAGTAAAAACGTGGTTTGGTTTATGGTGCATCCTCCTGGTGGATGGGAGGCTGGATTGAATAACGTGCTGCGGGAGAAAAGGGATGTAAACCAAACGGGCATACAGGCAGAATATGTTCTGGTGCCGGGGTAAAGGATTCGGTACCCATGGGTGGCAGCAGGTTAGTGGAGCCCAGGGCATGCACAATGCACAGGTGATTTATATGGTATAATGAGGTTCCCTGCAGAAAATCACCATGGCACTGAGGTTATATTTAGAAGGAACAGAATTAAACCACTCTTGAGACGCTCACACTGCCAAAGTCTCACATTTCATAGCAGCAAGGAAGCTGCCAAACAAAAAAGTGTTAGAAGTGAAGATGCTGGAGAGACTGAGTTAGAAAGGAACCAGCACCTCTGGGAAGCATGGATACACGTAATTAAAGCAGACATATACACTGGGACACCACTCCCAGAACAGGGAGAGATAAGGCCTGCCACTTGAGAATGAGATGGTTTTTCAGTGACTCAGAAGTCATCCTTTAACGCTTCTTCCTTCCCAGAGGATTCAGAGATGGCACATCCCTGACTGCATCCATGTGTGTAGCCACTATAACAGACTGTGTAGTGGTTTCAAAAGGGCCTGAAAGCTCATCCAGTTCCAATCCCTGCCATGGGCAGGGACACCTTCCACCAGAGCAGCTTGCTCCAAGCCCCCTCCAACCTGGCCTTGAACACTCCCATGAATGAGGCAGCCACAGCTTCCCTGGACACCCTGTGCCAGCGCCTCAGCACCCTCACAGGGAACAGCTTCTGCCTAAGAGCTCATCTCAGTCTCCCCTCTGGCAGGTTAAAGCCATTCTCTTGTCCTGTCTCTACATCCCTCGCCCAAAGCCCCTCTCCAGGTTTCCTGCAGCCCCCTTAGGCACTGGAGCTGCTCTAAGGCCTCCCCTTAAGGAGCCTTTTCTTCTCCAGGCTGACCCAGCCCAGCTCTCTCAGCCTGCCTCCAGAGCTCCTCTCAATCCATTCTGTACCTAGCCTGCATTAGTGCTTTACCCTCCCAAGACACTCAGCCTTTTTATGGTCCTGCATACAAATACAACGCTCACACACGTAAAACTGCAGCAGTTATGGTTAAACTGAGCAGCATCGTGTTGAACCTTGAAGCCCAGAGCAGCATCACACACGGAAGTGTGCGACTAAAGGGCACAGCTCGCAACACTGAGGTAGGAGGTGAGCACACTGCATGTGCTACATATGCCATGTGCAAAGGTTCCAAATTCCGCACTTCGGACATTTTAAGGCATTTCAAACCCTTCTAAGCAGTGGAACTGGGCTCACATAACCCACCCTGGGCAAGAAACAGCAGCAACGTGGTGTCAAACAGCCTCATGTGAGGAAATGCAATGACGCAACCAAATCCGCACCACCTCTCCCTTCCAAACCCCCCCTGCAAACACAAGCACCCACAAAGCCTCCTCATGCCCGGATCTGGAGAAACAGGAGCTTCCTTCCGCTTCATCCTGCCCAAGCGGGAAGCTCCCGATCTTAAACGCCTGCGTTACCACGGTGCAAGCCTACAGGCAGGGAGCAAGCCGAGCCCGCCGGGTTTAGCGCTCGCAGCAGCTGCTTTTCAGCAAGCACCTCCCGACGCTTTACCGCTCTATCCAGGGCAGGGCCGCACCGCACCACACGGATGGAGCTTGAGGCGCCCGCTGCCCACCATAAACCCCCTCCACTCCCGGCGCTCGCCGCCGCTCACCAGCAGGTCCAGCTCGGTGCGGTGCAGCCCGAGGCGGCCGAGCCCCACGGCCAGGTCGTGGATGCAGAGCGCGCCGTCGCGGTTCACGTCCAACTTCTGGAAGAGGGCGCGGAGGCGCCGGTCCTGCTCGGAGGCCTCGCACAGGGCCCGACCGCAGAGGCCGGGACCGGGGCCGGGGCCGGGACTGGATCCGTCCGTCCCCCGCGGGGAGCCGCAGGGACAGAGGACACCGCTCACCGACAGCGAGCGACGCGGGCCCGGCATCGCCCCGCACCGGCAAATGGCGGCGCTTCTGCCGCACCACACGCGCCGCTTCCGCCTTCGCGCCACGCGGCGCGCCAGCCAATGGGAGCGGCCCCCTGCGAGGGTGACATCAGAGAAACGCCTTCGCTTTCCCACCAATCAGAAAGGGAATACCAGCCGGGGAGGGAAAGAGAGCTGGGCTCAGCTCCCATTGGTTAAGCCCCCGGGGTGAAGACATAAACCTCCAATCAGATTGCGAGCCCGGCGTCATTTTGAGCTTGACGTACGTGGCATATAGCCAATAGCTTCGAAAGGAAGGGGCGCCCCGTGTTGATGGACGGGTGAGGCAGCCAATGGGATCAGACCATGGGCGGGCTCAGTCCATCAACGGCCGGAGCCAAGAGGGGAGGCGGAACCGCCCATTGGCCCCGCCTCGTAGGCGAGACACCGCTGCTGACCAATGACAGAGCCGCATTGCCGGCGGGGGGCGGGGCCTTACCCTGAGCGACAGGACTGTCCAATCAGGCGGGGCAGGGAAGGGGGCTGATTCTGGAAGCCATTACGCCAGTGCCGCAGGGCGGAGGCCGTTGAGCGGGGTTCGCTGCGTGGCTGCGGTACGCAATTTGCGTATCGTTAGCGGTGGCAAGGCGGGGAGCGGGGCGGGGGGGGGCGGGCACCTCGGGGCCCTGAGGGACCCCGGGGGGTGAGGAGGCCCCGGGGGGTGGGGGGGGGCTTAGGCGCCCCCCATCCCGCAGGAGCACCCCCCATTGAGTGCCCCCCCCATGGCCATGGCGTCCCCCCCGGCGCCCCCGGCCAAGAAGCGGAAGATGAACTTCTCGGAGCGGGAGGTGGAGATCATCGTGGAGGAGCTGGAGCGGGGCAAGCACCTCCTCATCAACCACTTCAATGCCGGTGTCCCCTTGGCCGCCAAGGCCGCTGCCTGGCACGACATCCTGCGCCGCGTCAACGCCGTCGCCACGTGCCACCGCGAGCTGCCCGAGGTCAAGAAGAAGTGGTCGGACCTCAAGACCGAGGTGCGGCGGAAAGTGGCCCAAGTGCGGGCTGCGATGGAAGGGGGAAGCGAAGGCCACAACGGCGGCAGCGGAGGCGGCAACGGGACGGAGAGTGAGGACCCGACGGGCACCGCGTCCGCCCCTGTTATCCTGACCCCCATGCAGCAGCGCATCTGTAACCTGCTGGGAGAAGCCACCATCATCAGTTTGCCGAGCGGGGACTGCAGCGCGGGTGACGGGAGCGAGATACCCATCACCGCGGCAGCCACCACGGTCACCCTGACCCAGAGTGAGTGCTGCGCCCGCTGGAGAGGCTCTGGTCTCAGCTGGAAGGGCTGATGGGGGACCTTGGTACCCACCTGAGTGCCGTGTGGGGAAAGGCCCAGCAAAAAGAACCCTCCCCTGTCTATGTTTGGAAAATGGCATTCCCAGTATGTCCTTGTGCTGTAGGGAATGGCTGCAGGATACACGTAGACTGGCTGAGCTCAGCCTTAAGGACAAGGGAAGCAAATACAGCAGCCATCTAGTATGTGAAGGAGGCTGCAAGGATGCTGGAGGGACCCTTCGTTAGGGACTGTAGTGGGAAGTTGTGAATGCTCCATCACTGGCAGTGTTCAAGGCCATGTTGGACAGAGCCTTGGCTGATGTGGTTTAGTGTGAGGTGTCTCTGCCCATGGCAGGGGGTTGGAACTGGATGATCTTAAGGCCTTTTCCAACCCAAGCCATTCTGTGATTCTAAATATCCTTTGCACCTCACAGATCTTCAGTCCCCCTTTCTGGGTCCAGAAACGGGAGGAAAAGCATCTCCAGGGCTGGTTTCCCAGGCTGCCCCATTCTCAGAAGTGCCACTCAGGCTCTTGTCTTTGCCCTGACGTCATTGGTTAATGCTGCTGGGAAAGACTGTTTGAACTGGAGGCTGAGAAATGATTCTGTCTGGACAGATAAGGCATGGCCTGTTTCTTCGGACTGTACAGTCTCGGAGGAAGCGTGAATGAGGGTGGAGTAGACTTAAATAGGCCATTTTGTGCATTGCTCGTTGTATGTTATCTCAGGGAGCAGGCAGTATTCCTGCGATACCCATTGAATAGTCCCAGAGATAAAACTCCCTGTATCGCAGCTCTGTCTCACCCCCTTTGTGTCCTTTGTTCTCAGTTCCTGCAGAGACAACCTACCACAGCCTGGAGGATGGGGTCGTGGAGTACTGCACAACAGAAGCCCCCACCACAGTCACCACAGAGGCACCTCTGGAGATGATGGCTCATCAGCACGAAGTGGCTACGAAACCCCAGGAGCTGAAGAGCCGAATCGCTCTGAACTCAGCCAAGCTCTTGCAGGAGCAGCGAGTGACCAACTTGCACGTGAAGGAGATTGCCCAGCACTTGGAGCAGCAGAATGACTTGCTTCAGATGATCCGACGCTCTCAGGAGGTGCAGGCATGCGCCCAGGAGCGACAGGCACAAGCCATGGAAGGAACACAAGCAGCACTGAGCGCCCTCATCCAGGTCCTCCGCCCCATGATTAAGGACTTCCGTCGGTTCCTGCAGAGCAATACACCCAGCCCATCGGTCACCACTGACCCCAGCCAGACGGGGCAGCAGGATGGCATGATCCAGTGAAGGAAATAGGGATGGGAGGGCAGGTTTAGATGGGCTACTGGGGAGAAAAATCTCTCCGTGGAAAGGCTTGTCCTGCACTGGAACAGGCCACCCAGGGAAGTGATGGAGTCACCAAGACTTGTTCATGTGGCACTTGGGGATGTGGTTTCATGGTGGACTTGGCAGCACTGGACTCAATGATTGTAACGGGTCTTTCCCAACATAAACTATTCTAAGGGACATCTGTCTTGGGAAAAAAAAAAACTGTTTGTGCTGCTGGAGGACCCAGGGGTGTCAGTGTGACATGGCTTGCCTTGGAGTCTGAGCCTAAACAGTTTTCGTTCTCTGCTAATCTTATGCTAATCTGCCTTTTCAGACTCCTCAGAGAGCCATAGAAGGATGTGTAATAAACTGGGACCTTACCATCGGTTGCTTTAGTTCCTCAAACAATAGAGTTATTATTAAAAAAAACAGTTATTTTTTAAATTGCTGTTTGAAAATCCCTCTCCTCAATGTGGCAACTGTCCTTCTGTCTCTCACAAGATCTACAGCCTTTAGCTGACTTCTAGCATGGAGAGCCTTATGGCATCAAGGCACTGCAGCTACCAAGGTACAGTTATCAACAGCAGTGCATGATAGTGAATGAGTTTCTGTCTCTTGCTGAAAGCACTTAGTGGAAACGTGGTATCAGATGTGATAAAGCCTTCTCTCTGCACTGATAGTTATGGATACTGCTCTTGCAGTGTGACATCCAGCCCATGCAGACCAGTGCCAAGCCTATATGCGGTTTAAATCCCACCTGCATCCCCTGAGGATACAAATGGGATTCAAATAGCACATTCAGGTCATGTTCTATCTGCATGTTGTCATGGAATTTCACTGCAAACTTGGCAGATGGGATGAAAATGTCTTGGTTACCAGATGCTGCTCTGGGATATGTGTTGCAGCAATGTCTTACCTGTCTCAGCTTAATGCATGAGAGCCTGGATGAGTTTCTCTCAGGTGAGTGTAACAGGTAAAGTTCCATCTCTGTCACTCCATAATGCTTTGATCCATCAAAGTGGACCTGGACCACAGAGCTTCAGCCTCGCAGTAATTCCCAGCCTTCAGGAGCCTGTCAGGCGCTGACTGAATTGGGTGAATTTTGGAGTGTGACTTGGTTCTGCTGCTGGTGGTGAAGGTCGTTCTGTACCTGTGGGGAGCTGGAAGTGAGTACAGCTCTTTGTTAGTTGCTTCAGTGGCATGGAGTTCACCTCACTATTTCCTTTCTGTGATACAGGGTAAAACATCCTAGCAGTCACTTTGAGAGGTCCTCAGTGAGCTTAATTTCACAGGATGCTCAACGTGATTCTTGCAACCTTGCAGTAACTTCATAAACTTTTGAGATTAAGAGCTCCATTTGTACATGCATTGAAGCAAACATCAAAGGAAAAGGAAAAAGAAAGTAGAAGCGTAACTCTTGTCCCTTGCAAAGTGCATCACATTCAATGGGCTTGTTGCATGCCAGGTACTAACTTTGAAATGGAACTTCTTCAGAGCTGGTGTTTGCTTGCTGTTAAGTCTCCTTTAGGGCTGGGAGATGAGCAAGGGCTGAGGAGGCAGTGAATCTGCACAATCAAATGAAACCTTTACATGGCCTTTCATGAGGGGATGCTGATGGAGACCCCTGGTTAGAGCCGCTGCCTGTCCCTGGCCTTTCCTCATTCTGCTGTCCTCTGCAGCCTGGTAGGGCAGGACAGGACACTGCAGTGAGAAGGGTTTAAAGGGTCCCGACCCTTTGGCAGTGACATCTCACTGGGTCAGCCCCATGAGTAACACTCACCAGACTCTTCCTCTCAGACTTCGTGGAATCAAATCAATTGCTCAATTGAACTATATTTTTCGAGTGAAACCTCCTGTTCCCCATGTTGATTTACCTCATTTGTGTCATTTCTGCTTTCCAGATATAAATTTTAATTAAAAGAAATACGGTTTTGGTAAACAGGCTGCTTCAGTTCATTGGCAAAAAAGAGTTTGTGAGGTTTGCAACACAGAGAAAAGGCCACAGCTGTGAACAGATGGGTCAGGGTGTTTTTTTCTCTCCTTTATTTACTTTATGGCCTTGTATTTACCTAATTATGGTCTTTACAAACAGCAGCTTTTAAGCCTTACCTTGGAGCACTGGTTATTCTCTCGTTGTAGCACAGCTTGCTGAACCAACTGCTCAGAAGATGCCGCAACAGCCTAAACTGATGCATGAAGCAGCAGCCTTTGGCTTTCAATTGCAGAGTGCATTTTTTCAGTGACTAAGCACTTAAGCTGTGTTTCATGGGACTGAAAGGTGTTGCTCTTGGAACCACCCATTTTCCTTGTCTTTTCAGGTTAAAAATAGAGCTTACTCAAGGCAGCAGCATTCAGCCCAAGTTTCCCGTACACGGTTTTGTGTCATTAAAAAAGATGTAGCAATGTTTTAAATACAGGGTGAGCACTGTGATGAGGGGCTTGGTTGTTGCTCATGACTAGGTCATCAAATTTGGGGAGGGAGAAAAGTGCCCCTTAAAGTTACAACCAGGAGGAACAAGTACAGGGTGAAGGTATACACTGCATGTACAACTGGAAACTGGTGCCTAAGCTGAACAAAAGCTAATGAGTAACACCTAAAGATGTTCATCTGTGCTCTCACCGGTTTTTTTTGTGCTTAGAGGTTCGTGTTTGGCATTCAAAGCAGGGATGCTCTGTCACAGGGTACCCCGGTGGTGAGAGCAAGCAGCCAGGCAATGAGCTCCTTTGTACCTGCTGGAGGAAGAGAGGCTCGGTGAGGAAGAAACTGCCGGTGGGTCGGAGATAACCCCTGTGGCAGAGGCAGCACCTCTAGCTGCAGCACCACTTGCTGCTTCAGGAGCAGATCTGTGATGTGTGCAGCACAGGCACGGCTCTCCAGGAGATGGCACTGTGCAACGAGGCAAGGCGGCCTCCAGGGATCCTGAGCTGCAGCAAAGCCCTGCAGGGCCCTGGCAGGATGAAATGATCCTGGTCCTCCAGAACTTTTGTGATCCTGCTTCTTCCTCTCACTGATGAATCTCTTCAGGACTGAGAGCCTGGAGAGGGAGAAGCTCAACGGGCAGAGCTTAGTGATGGGGAACACTGATACCAGTAGAAACCTCATCTAGTCAAAGGTGTCCCTGCCTGTGGCAAGGGGTTGGAACTGGATGAGCTTTAAGCTCCCTTCCAACCCAAACCAGCCTGTGGTTCTATACCCAGGAACACAAACTGGGTCCCTCTGCCTCTGAAAACACAGGCAGAGGACACTGAGATGTGGGGATCTCATGTCTCTCTTTGGGATAAGTTCATTACAGAACTGAATGGTCAGGCACAAGAAAAAAAAAAACAATTCTTTACTTATAAGCAAAGGGGCAGGTTTTAACTTTATTTCTTAAGAAAACCACACATAAACAGCTGGGCATCCCACAAATGCAGCATGCTGCCATAGGTACATCACAGTCCTAGAGCAGATCCCTGCCAAGAGACAGAATGAAATCACCTAATATTCACCCAAATTACCTCCACCTCCTCCAGCATGTCTTTAAAGTTTGTCAAGCCCATTTTGGCAAAGCATTCTGTTTTTTTCCTGTTGCCATCTAAGAGGTTATTGCCAGCAGGTACTGTCAGCACGTGTGGTCTGTTAAGTATGAAAATTGAAGCGTTTAATATTAGAGTCATAGAATGGTTTGTGTTGGAAGGGACCTTAAAACTCATCCAGCTCCAACCCCCTGCCACAGGCAGGGACACATTCCACTAGAGCAGCTTGCTCCAAGACCCCATATCCAACCTGGCCTTGAACACTGCCAGGGATGGGGCAGCCACAGCTTCTCTGGGCATCCTGTGCCAGGGCCTCAGCACCTTCATAGGGAAAGAGCTTCTGCCTAAGAGCTCATCTCAGTCTCCCCTCTTTGAATTTTCACGAGCCCTTGGGTCCCAGCCCTGCAAGGTGATTAACCCACAGCAGAGACCCAGCCCCAGCAGGGACAGTTTCTGTTATTCTGTTGCTGGGATTCCAAATTAGAGGTTGCCTTGTCGAGTGGAACCACAACTAACAGTTGTTTCTGCTGTGTTTGGGTAACAGCGGCACTTGTGGGGCACAGCCAGAAGTACAGAACCAGTGTGAGAGCCCATGGCCAGCAGAGCACCAAAGCAGTACCCAGCATACAGACACAGGATGATGTTTAATAAACACAAGAAGCCTCGAGGCAGGTTTTGGAAGGGGCAAACCAGCTCCAGTTCCACCCACAAGCTTCTCAGGAGAAGCAGAGTCCTGCCGCACATTCCCAGGACACAGTGGAGCAGACATGGAAACCAATAAACAGAAAAAGCCAGGCAGCTGGATTTACAGGTCTGGCCACATGTTTGGGGAAAGGAATCCACCAGCTCCAGATTCCTGTGCTCCCTTTGTCCCGGTCAATAACAGGATCCCCCATCCCAGCAGAAACCCACCATGCAGGTGTGACCTTTGCCAGTCCAACAGGAAACACAGCCTGGCCCTGAAAGTGAAACAGTTCCAGTTTATGATGATGAGTTCAGTTAAATATGGAACTAGTGAAAAACAGGAGCACATCAAAGTAGAACTCACAGCCTGTTATTAAGTTAAGCTGAGAAGACACATGGTTGGAGTAAATCCACACCGTAGGATAATCCTGTGTAATGGGGACAGGTACCTGTTCCCCTCAGAGCGTGTCCAGCAGCCTATGGGGCTCACACCAGTGCCATGTCCTGCCCCATTTTGGAAGCCTCGCAGCTTTGGGATAGGCACTCACTCACCAGGGGCACCCCATGCAGTGGGTGACTGCAGGTACTCAGCCACCAGCAGCCCAAAGCACATTATAATATAAAGCAACGTGTGATAATCTTTCTTTCTGGCTGACGAGGCTGAAAGCTCATTAAAGCCATTATAACCAGGTTACAAGCGTAATGGAGGAGAGCCATTACTGCATTTATGCTGTTGCAGCAAACGTGTCATTTAGTTTTCAAACTTCAATCATCTGGCTGCCAGGACAAATGGATTAACATGATGATGTTTTCCAGAGGAAGATGCTGATGATGTAGTTTGCAGGGCTTGATGATTTGCTTGTGGATCTGGGATTCCCCTGGGATAAGAGAGAGAATTTGATGGCTCACCAAGTGCATTACACAATCCATCTCACTTCACCTTGCTGTGTTTTGTCCCTTCCGAATTCATCTTGCCCTATTTCTATCCCAGCTGCTTTATCTCAATCCTCAGAGAGGAGGCAAGAAAAACCACCTCTGGTCCTGCACACTCACAGCCCCAAGGTGAGCAGAGCAGAGATCCCAGCCCCTGGCCAGTGACTTCTGCAATGACAGCAGAGGTGAGGCTCAGGCTTAACTGCAGAGCCCTAACTTGATAAACTATCCCAGACTGATAAAACAATGCCCTGAGCCAGCAAAAACTGAGGAAGTGGTGACAGCAACTGGAGAGCAGCATCAGGAAAGACTTAGGTCAGGGAGAGCATGGAGCTGAGGTTCAGGGAGCAGAGGTGAGGTGGGAACAGCAGGGCTGAGGTAGAGGAGAAATCAACAGCATCTGAGCCTGGGGTAAGGAGAATCAATATGTCAGTGCCCTGTTCACATACACACACAGCTCCTTAGTGGATGGATTAAAAAGTAATATAAAGCCAGTGGGAAGATGGACAGATGGGAATTCTCTGCACTGTGGGGCTCAGAGTAACTCACCCACTCTGGGATCAGGAGCACTGTCCCTTTAAACCAATGTGGATTTTCCCAGAAACAATCCTGCAGCATAAACAGAGAAAAAATCAACAGGGTGGATTTCACACTCATAAAGATTTAATCTCTAAGTCATGAGACTGCGTTTGTTAGGAAAATATCCATACCCCTGAGACTCTGGATCCGGTTGCTATATTACACACCGCTCAGCAGCTCACTGGGCACCTCTCCAAACGCCTTTACTTTTACCATCCATCACATTAGTCAATTAATCATAAACACACTGAGGTTTGCTTGAGATGGTTCCAGTAAAACTGCCGAGGAAATATGTATGAAAAGAGCACGGATGAAAATCTCTGTCAACTTTAGCATTTGAGGCTGTTGCTACAAACAAGAGCAGGCCTCCAAGGAGGTTATTTATCAGAGTGAATCATCCCAGATAACACACAGCCTCCTCCCACACCGAAAACACAGGGCTCGGTTTGTCCTTTTCCTAGTGATGGAAGGGAAAGATGGACACGTGTGTCAGAGTGTGCTCAGGGAATGGGATGTGTGAGGGACCAGGCTGGATTCTTCAGCTGCTTCCAGCATGCAGCATCCCAGCTTGGCGGATATTAAATATTTAGCAGGCTGGGCTCTATCCCAATAAACTCAGAAACAGAAAGCAATAAAACCCCAGCTCATCTCTAGCAATATCTCCAGATATCAACAGATTTAATGATTCAGGCCCTATCTTTATAAGCAGCTTCCACAAACCCTGTTGTATGGGAAGACTGTGATGCCTTCCCTAGTATGAAATGTGCTCCCAGCCCAAAGTCTGTGTATCTGCTTAACCTGGTATCAGAACAAATACAAACCATTACAGAGCAATGCATTGGCTTAATGCAGGTTTTAACTTTCAAAGTGATGCAGCCCTGTTCTTTTCCCAGCAGTCTTAAAGCTCACCTTGGGGTAGAATTACTTGATAGCTTTGATATTGTCTGCAAAGATGCCAAAGATTAAAGGCAAAGAGCCCGGGCATCAAAGCCTGGCAAAGGCAAGGAGGATTCCCAGGCTTTCATCCAAGCTTTGCCAGACACCAGCAAACCATCCCTGGGAAAGGTCCCTCCCACAGAAGCCTCAACTTCTCTGCCACAGAGACTCGCAGGCACAACCCTAACTTAAAACCCAGGCAAATCACGTTGATGATTGTGAACTCCTCTGGGATGAGGAGAGACATTTTGTTCTGCTGCCCTTAAACGCTGGGATCCTGCTTGACCAGGGATCCCAGCAGGAGCATGTAATAATAGAGAGATATGTTTGGTCGCCACATCTCAGGTTGAGACCCTGCCCCATGCTGCCTGTGCTGTGCCAAGGCCTCCCTCCTGCACAGCCTAACCCATAACCCGCTCTGCGGCACCCGGAGGGAGGACGAGGAGGCCGACAGCGATCACGTCTGTCAGAGCCGCCTCTCCCATCACCTCAGCCAGGACAGCGAGACCCCAGCGGCCGAGGCCTGCCCTCCCCTCAGCCAGCCCCGCACGCTGCAGTGCCAGCGGGGACTATGGGACACCATGGGGCCGGGGGAAGCCGAAGGACCCGCTGCCTGCAGCCGCACCAGGGACCGCGCAGCAGCGGCCACGCCACACACCGGCTGAGGCGACACTGGTACCGAGGCGACACTGGGACTACGGCCACGGCGCCCTTCTTCCCGCCCACCGCCTCAGCAGGAAGCGGGGCTTACCTAACGGACAGCCTCCTCCTCCAATCATCGCACTCTGTTCCCCGCCCCGTGCCGGTTCAGCCAATCACAGCCTTGTTCCTCTCGTCCCGCCTTCTTGTCGCTGGTCCAATCAAATGGCAGCTCTCTCGTGCTCCTCGCCTCCCTCCTCGGGGAGGAAGGAGGGGTTACGTAGTGACGGGTTGGTATTCACGAAGCGTCCTGGTGGCGTTGCGTTGTTTTGGGTTGCCTGCGGTGTTGGCGTAGCGGGCGCAGTTGGCGTAGCGCTAGGAGAGGCGGCTGTGGCGGGGAGCGGCGTCGGCGGCCGTGAGGAGAGGGCAGGAGCAGGGCCGGGCAGGCACCGGGCCCTGACCGGACCGCAGGTAGGTAAAAGGGGTCAGGAAGTGGGCTAAGACCTCCCGTAGGGCAGCTTGTGACTGGGGACCGGGAGAGGAGCTGAGACCTTGGTGCAGCTCGGTGCATGGGCTGGGAACGGGGCTGAGACCTGGGTGCAGCTCAGTGCATGGGCTGGGAACGGGGCTGAGACCTGGGTGCAGCTCTGTGCATGGGCTGGCAGTGGGGCTGAGACCCGGGTGCAGCTCTGTGCATGGGCTGGTAACGGGGCTGAGACCCGAGTGCAGCTCAGTGCATGGGCTGGGAACGGGGCTGAGACCCGAGTGCAGCTCAGTGCATGGGCTGGGAACGGGGCTGAGACCCGAGTGCAGCTCAGTGCATG